>JAPMOQ010037330.1:906614-924944 GCA_026543055.1 Argiope trifasciata | reverse complement strand
GGAATGTTGAATTCACTAACGATATCCGCAATGGAATGACCCATGCGTCTAGCTCCAACTAACATTCCACGTTCAAAGTCTGTTAATTCTCGTCGTGCCGCCATAAATCACGAAAAACCTGTTCACATGAATAACTTGAACACAAATGATAGCTCTGGAAAACGAACTGCTCATTTATACTTTTTCGCTGCGATACTACTTCCATCTGTATATTTGCATATTGCTATCCCATGACTTTTGTCACTTCAGTGTATATATATATATATATATATATAACAGTCAAATAGATAGATAGAAGGAAGGATAAAGACCGAAAGAAAAGTCTCGTGATTGTTTTACACCGATTTTAACTGACTAATGACAAATTAATTAAGATAATAAGATAAATAGGGATTTAAAAATAACCATGTTCTCCTATGATAACTTGAAATTTACGATCGTAGACTTTTTTAAAATCTTAGTTTTAATTCTAATTCGATTTCCAAATATTTCAAATACAAAATCAAAATTATGTTGTTATTTAAAAAAACAACTATTATATTTCCATTAGATTCAGGTTTATTTCTATTTACAAGCTTCATAATAATTTTTATGCAGAGGATTCTGGCTAAAAGAAGTTTTTCTAATGTTAGAAAGTGCTATGAGAACATAATGATGTTTCATTCTTTTTCTTCTTCAAAACAACCGTTTTTTAAAGTATATTTTCTTATTTTTTAGTAAGTTAAAGAAAATAAGTTTGTTTTCCAAGTGAACTTTCTGTATATTAAATATACAATTATAGTCATAAATTTCGTGGCATAATTTTCGCAGCGTAGTTTCCTCAAATGATTTGAGGCTGTTAAGCAATCGAGTTTATTTAACAAATATATGTATTATATAATGTTATAAAAACACGTAAGAGCCTTTTTCAGATATATTCAGTTCAATCTAAGTTTTATTTATTTATTATTAATTTCTGTTATGTCTCAAAAATTCAACGGAAGTTATAATTGAATGTATCTTCATTTATTACCTTTATTTGAAGTTTCGAAAATCTCCTTTACTGCTCTTATTATTTTTTTAAGATCATAAAATTAATAAATCATTTAATGATAATTTTACAAGAACTATTAATTAATTTCTTTTTTTATTTGTTAATTCTGAAACAAAATTTATTTCTGTAGCATTTTTATTTTGAAAAAGAAGATATAATTTTCAAAATAAAATTTCAGCAACGGGCCAAAAATGCTGTAGACTTATGTTATGAAATCATTAAATTAACATTAACTTTTTTTTGTCCTTCATTTTTTTGTAATATTGCTAATTTTGTTAATTGAAACTTTTTTTTTTTTACTTTTTTCTCATTTAAATGTATTTCACTTTTAGATAACAGATTTGGCAAAATCTCAGATTTCATCTTAAAATGTAGATCTTGACAAACAGAAAGGGAAGCATATTCTTCTCCTTGCAAATTATTGAAGATAAAATCTTTAGTCACTTATAGCTGTATAATTAATTCCTTCTCCCTTATCAATTAATACATCTGTCATATATTTATGAAAATAGTTTTTAAAAAAGACTAACAACTGATTTTATTTTAAAAAACACAAATTGTGTTTCTATAGGAGGATAAATTGAAATCCTAATTATTTAGTGATACTTATATAATCAAATTTAAGCATAAAAAATGTTGATTCAGAATATCGACATTTTTCGCGATTAACAGATCAAATCTTTCATTTACTGGAAAATGTTTTTGTGAAATGATTGCCACAGTTTAGCATGCACGTTAAGAACTATTCTATTAATTTTACTAATTTCAAATAAAGAAGAGATGTTGAGCACTGCTGCTGGGGCATCCATTTTCTAAATGTCTAACCAACGCAACTGGAAATATTTAGACCCTTGAAGCCAACAACTAACAGAAACCAGCCACAAATCCTCACTAGATAATTGGTTGCATCAGGTTTAGAAAGGAATGCTTTGGTTCTAATTCCAAAGCTAAGAACATACTTCCACGCCACTGAAGTTTCTTTGTTGTAAGAAATTCATAGTTGTCATTTTTTTGACTAATGCATATTAACACCTCATTTGAACGAACAATAAATTTCCATCTTTTTCAATGGCATATATAATGAAATTCTACACTTAAAGTTATTACCCTATCTTATACTGCAATTCTTAAACAAATTGTCTTAGACAGTGTCAGAACAATTTGTCTGAAAACTGATTAACAAACGAGTTTTTACTGTATCAAGGACCCATATCATTTCTCAAGACAGTGGCAGATGCCATTCCTTATCAGAAAGTAACATTTAACTATTATTTGTTTCGTATGTTCAAGCTAAATTCCTGGCGGCAAATTTGAAGAATAGTCGTGCTCCTCTCATATTCATAGGTAGTTAAAATGTCTGCCATAGATTCAGTCACGATTTTGCAATAAATATTTTTGCCCCAGATTGATAGTAAAATAAGTATAGTTTATATTATTACTCATGCTGACAGACGCTTTTAACAGTTCGTAATTTCAGACTTGGTCACCTTCACTTTTCCAGATGCAAATCGGAGCATTTTCTCTACGGCTGTATTTTTGAATAGCAAATGATTATTGCGGATTGTTTAACGTTTCAATTAAGCTTAAATGATCTAAAACGTCTTTGTATTTCAATGCTTATAATTGCGCTGAATATGTGATTCAATTTTAGGGTGAGAACTGTTCTTGGGCGATAAGGCTGTGGGTCAAATATTTCATTTTATGCGCGTGTTTTCTATCAATAAAGACAGACTCTAAGAAAAAGGAATCAGATGATGCCAAGTAAAAACTAGCAACTATCAGATTCGCTAAGAATTTCTGAAGTTAAATTATAAAAGTACATATAATGAAAAAATTGCTAACATCATATATTTAAACAGGAAATCTTTAAAATCATATGTGCAGACTAAATTTAATCAAATTTTGAGTAAAATAAATAATGAATATTCGACAAGCGCTGAACCAAAATATACTAAGAAATAACTACAACTATTTTCATATTACACATAACATAAGCATTTTCTGAATCCTGATTTTTAAATTGGTACTTAATATTTTATTGCAATTACTAGACTTTGAAATCAAATTCTTCAATATTTCTGAAAAGTCAAGTGAATATACTTTTAAATGAATAAACGACCTATTATTTTATTTTGCCGTGCCATTCTCTAGGAAGATGTTCAGCTATGGAGATAAGAAGTTTCTTCATAGCTGAATGGTTTTCGCTATCCTGGTGATGTGAGGGACGACTTCTCCCTAACGTTGATGGGATGGGTTTCCTAAGGGAGGAGTTGTATTGTTACCGGCGTTGGTCTTTAGACTCAACCATAATTTATACGTATGCTGTTTCAATTTTTTATTTATTCAAGTATTCTGTGGCGGGTAGGAGAAACCGATTTTGGTTATCCTGAAGGACTGATATGACTTTATGGCTCCAAATGATGACTATATGATTGATTGCTACTAAAAAGATATAATAATTTTATAGTTTTCCATTAACTGAATGAAATAATTAAAAAACTAATGGTATAATTCTAGAATCCATTCGGCCTTGATTGATCACGCGTAATCTTTGCTCATGGTCTACTTTTGCTAAGCAAAGACATTTTTAAATCTAAATATATCATTAAGTTTCAACTTCTGTTTTGAAGCACGTGGGTTCTTCAACTGACCTGGCAAAATTCATGATTAGATAACATTAACTAAAAAGCTTTTTTTTCCCACACATCAAGCTTTCATACGTGATATGTATAAGGTTGAAGCTGAAGTCGAATCCCTGATTTAACTACTAGGTTAACGTAAACTATTTTATGCAATTTAATTATCAATATTTTTGAAGCTAAATCTTCATTTTTTACATGAAATCTATTCGGAGGTAATTCGCATACCGAAACAGAAGAAAAGATATTCAAAGACACTACTACTGGGGTGAGCATCATGTCGATTCCGATAGATCACTGAGATATTTTAGGGTGACCACCTCCACTAAAACTTAAGACTCGCATGCTAAAAGAAATTAATTATTACTTCCATGAGTCACCCATTTGACAATGTTATTATTAAGAGAATTATACATTCGCTTTATCTCCTGAGGAAAATGAAAATTTCCTCTTTAAAATGACATAATTTTAAAAGTACACAGTTCCTAAGAATAACTTTTAGAATATAATAAACGAAATAAAGTATCACAATTTCAAAAAAAAAAGTTTCATATTTTTTAACATCATTCTTTGACTCTACCTACCTATGTGAACTGCATTTTCAACGATGAATATTTTCAGTAAGACATCCTATCATCCCCGTGTAACAGATGATTACTTAGAAACCAGTGCAAGATTAGCAGCTAGTAACTGTATTTAGAAAGATTCAAGATTAGCGGGCAAGATTAAGTCAGAATTTTCTGCTAATCATAAGTACGAGAAAACTTTAGAAGAAAATGATAAATTTTTTAATGTATTTTTGATATTAAATGTGTCATTTGTTTATTATGTTTCTTAATACATATTCCGTATTTTTTACCAAGTCGTAATAAATACTGAAGACATTTTTTAGCTCATCATACTTACGCCACTTAGAAGTAGGGTTAGTGTGGGTATGGGCAACTTGGAAGTTACCCGTATCATGGAAAATTCTGCCAACTCGCCCCTCCACTACAGCAAAGCAAAATAACGCTACATTCTTTTTTTCAGTTTATGCTGATATATATGGGAAAAAGAGGATTTCGCATTCCCCAAGGCATGCGTACTTTTGCTATCAGCGGATGAGATGTTCTTTACACATGGCCATTGATGGTAAGTCGTTGAAGTTATCTATCAACAATAGTACATTGAACAATTATTTAGAGGACTAAGATTCATGTTAAACTGAACTGGGACAATCAAAAAGTTTAAAAGCGAGTGATTGAGATAACAATTTTTCTAATAACAGGATCACATAGGTCGCTTTGTATTTTGATGCACAATAATTTAAACTTAAAAACGCACAAATATTTTAAAAATTTCGAAATGAAAAATATATATAATTAAAAAATAAAGCTTTCAAAATATCTCTAAGATCTACTGAAAAATATTTTCATGCATTTCACAAATTGCATTCGATAATATCGCGTGATGTTTGCATTGTTAACCCAGCTTACCGTTCACAGTTTCATAACGTGCACCTCCTTGGATTCCATTTCAGTGAGTCGACCTTCGCATTTTCAAGAACAGACATCAGAATGTGTCTGTCAAAGGAGAGGTGTGGTCAGGGCTAGAAAATAGCACACCGTCACACCTTGTCCTCGGCAATGGTTAAGGACGGAGCTTTATGATGAAAGTAACATTAGAAGTGTTACAAATAGAGTCTGAATGATTTTCAATAATATTTTTTATTGCTGTAAGGTGGGGAGAGATGAATAACCAAAATATTAATAAGTAAAAGTATGAAATAAAGTAAAAAAATGAAATTCGTTTTCTTATTTTACATCTGATATTGTATTTAAAAAATTTTCAAAATCTTCTCAGCTAAAATCTTAATTTATAATTTTTTAATAATATATGAGGATTTTTTTTTAATTTAAAAAATATATTTCAGTTTATATAATTAAATAAGTATTTTAATATGAATTTACTCCTGGTTATTATTAATCAGTGCATAATTTTCTTCTTTATTGATTAAATTGCTTTCGCGATAGACAGCGATTTATGTGAATAATTATAATCTTTTTTTTTAGTTTTCAGGATCAATATGTCTATATTTCATTGTAAAAAAGCAGCGTTATTGTAAGATCTTACGGGTCTAACCAGTTTTAAATTATTAGCAAACAAAAAAAAATATTAAAGGGAACTCTAAAATACTTTATGAAAAATTGAAAATCCTAAATTGAATACCTACACCTGAAATTTACCTGATGAAAATTCTTTTTAAACAATGAAATTGCAAAAATTTTGTAAAAAAATACGTAATTACATTTTTAATTGACACATATTAGATTCATTGAAACCTTTCAAAGGTGAAGAATCAGGCACCGCAAAGAAAATACAATCATATAATCGGGCAGATCTAAAGTGATGTAATTTAATTTTTTTCTCAGGAAAAGAATAAAGAACAGCAGAGTTTTTCAGTTCTCTGGAGTTATGGAATTGAAAAAATGCTTTTTAGCTCGTAAAACTCACAAATTTTGATAAAAAGAAAAGCACCATTTACCAGATGGAGTAAAGAATTACATTGGTTGTAAGGATTTATTTATTTGTCCATACTGGCAGAGTCTATGATGCAAGACTGATGATAAAGGTGATTTTTTATTTCCTATTCAATTATAACTTCAGATTTTATAATTAATTTCTCTGATTATTTAAAAATAAAATACCCTTCAGGCCCCATCTCTGCATTCAATTTAAGAGGAAAAAAATATGAAAACTTTGTATTAATTTTACTGTAAAATAAAACAAAAAACTCTATGGATTCAGACGCTAAGATATGTACACGTGATTTTAAGATGTATATTAGGGAAAAAGCAGATTTCTTCTTTATTAATATAATCACAATTTTTATCCTTGAATTTATTTTCAATATCATTGATAAAAATTTTGAAATTATTTTCCTAGTTGTTTTTTTCTGTGGTCAATTTTGCTGCTGTTGTTCACCTTTTAGACCTTTCAGATATTATAATAAGTTTCAATACCCATTGTTCTATTTCACTGAGCTTTTCTTTTCGACCACTATTTTGCTTTGCTGGACTTGTGTTGACGCTCTGTGTATATTCTGCCATGACTTTAGACATCGTACCTCTAGAAGCGCCTAAAAGTTGGGATGTTTCAGTCATACTTGCTCCAACTAGACAGGCTTCTATAATTTAGCCTTTTTGAAAATCTGAGGTATTCAACATTTTACTCTTTTGAAAATTAATACCATTTTAATATAGTTTACACATACTATCAGAATACATACATTGCTATTTATAAAAAAGAATTAGTCGTTATTATTATATTTTAATGATTATAAAGCTTTACTTTAATTCACAGTTGTCTCCATTATTTTCATAATCACCTGTGTATATTACCGAATTAAAACGCATCAACAGCAGAATGATATTTGACTATGCTCATATACACGGTTGATTGATCATCTACGGAGTAAGGTTTAAAATCATGTAATCTTCAAACTGAAATTGGATCGTGAGATTGCTTCAACCTGGTGATAAAGTCAACTAATTCGAGCAAAACTCTACAAATTTTCAAATTAATAGTGTCTAATTTATTATTCTTCATTTCATGTTTACAAATTTATTTCTAGTTCCAATTAAGAAATTCTTCTGATTCCGTTTGAGTGGTTCTGTTGATTTTTGATTTTTTATGGTTCATACAAATAATGATAATGTAACACTTATGAAGATTCCTTCTTATTTATAAAACTTGTTAATATGATGATAAACAAGAATTTATTTAAAATGGACGTGTTTGACCCATTCCGTAGATTTTATACCGTAAAATATACATAAACTTGAGTTATTTACATTCATGAACTCTTTATTAAGCGACTTACATATATAAACTCTTTATTAAGCTACTTTCTATTTTTTGCTCATATTTCATATGCATATTGTTATCCAAATCATTGGGAATGGTCTCGATTTTTTCGAATGGTCGAAATTTTTTCCCGTAATTTCCAATAAACATATTATCTCTATCACTTCTGCATAAAATTGTGGAGCTTGAGTAAGGTCGTGAATGAATTATATGACATTGACGAACCATAGTCACGAAATATAGGTAGATTGTAATTGTGAATCTAACATTTTTAAAATATATATAAACTAATATGTATTTTAGACGCTTTTTTCCCAACTGATTGAAACCAAAATTTAATTGGGAATCGCAATTCTAGTCAGATTTCATTGATTTAAGTCTGTGTCCTTACACACATGCAAACATTTCGATTGAAAAATTGTCCATCCTTTCACAGATTTGGCACAAATTTTGATACATCTCAAAGCTATATTTTAGACGCTGTGTATCAAATTTTATTTATTTTTACACTTAGTTAACAAGTTCGTTTATACTCAAACAATCAACAAACAGGTTTTTTTCAATAATTTCGTTTAAAATTTGAATGAAATGTGGTCTAAAATCATACTTTAAGAGCGTTTTATAGCTATCACAGAAAGATATAATAAACAGACAAGTTGACAAAAATATACGGAATCCAAGAGGTCAGAAGAGAATCATAAAAATCTCTAGTTCCGATTTTTTGATGGTTGCAATACTTTCTCCATGCTTTGTACCCGTAACAGTACAAAGAGGCGTTTGATATTTTATGGATTCTATTCATATATTGTAGTACAAAACATATAATTTGCTGCCAAAATTGGATCCTTTTTACAAAATACAATGTAAATTACAATTAATTTCGAAAAAAAGATGGATTAAAATTTCATTGTGTTGTGAAAATAGATATAGTTGAAAACTCACTTTGGTTGATGGATTTTATTGCACAACTTCGGCCAATTAGGAATCGGAGCTAATTAAATTGGGTAAATATTCATTTCGTATCGAACAATTTAAAATGATACCTTATTAAAATCCAACTATTTCCTAACTGAGAATGGAATCAGGAAGTCCACCTCATATCTGAACAATCAACACTCCACATTAAAATGCGATAGCATATCGTACTTACTAAACAATGCCTCTCCACTTTTAACAGGAAAAAAGAAATCACTACTACCGCATTTCGAATTCTCTACGAAAAAGGTTAAAATTTCACCCTTTCAATAAATTCGGTTTCAAATTACTAGGTAATGTTAATTCGTATTTCACAATTGTGTAGGGTTTGACAATTTGGAGCAGATTTTTGTTTGCTGTCTGGACCTTAATATCGCACCCTAGGGGTATTTACTAGGGCGTGTAGATTTAAGCGAGGTGTGGCGTGTACTTTCGCTTTTACGTGGGAAACCGAAGTTTAAACTGGGCCTTGGGGTTAAGTAGCCATTGTATGTCATTCCAGTAGAACCCAGTCAATTAACTTTCAAAATTAGTTGCACTTTCTGTCCAGGTAGTTCCGTTTCCACTTCCGTGAAAGAGCTTCGCTTTTCAGTAGCGAAGGTGAAAAAAGGATTCGATACTATGTATTGCTCCAAAAAATTAATGTAGGCCAAATGCCACATGGGGAGTGGAGTTTTTAGAAAGTTCCCCGCCAAGCTGTTGCGAACATACCTTTTAAATCCTCGAATACTGACTTTGGTGGGAAAAATGAAATGGCATTGATATGAAAAGATTTTGTGAAAAGAGATTATAGCAATATATATTCATTTATCAATTTAGAAAGTATTCTAAAATGTAGTATAATTTAGTTCAATTTAATTTGTAATATTGTGTGATAATTGCCATAACTTAGGGGATATTAGGAAGGATAAATAATAAAAGACATATCTTATAAAAAATTTTCATTAGCACAAAATTGAAATTTTCAGAATAACTTGAACCATTTTAGCATAGTTAAAATATGTAAATTACACTAAGAAATCAGTTAAATTAGTAAGAAAATATTTCATCCCTCTTTTGTAGTAGGAGGAATTGGATACCATTTTTTACCTTATGCACATGCCACCTTGTTAAAACAGCTTTCATCAATTGAATTCTCTATCACCCTATTTCATTACCTGTGAAAGTCTGGTAACTTGAGTTCAAAAATTTGGGAATTGGCCCCCTTGGTTGCGTGATTTTTCATGATCGCCATTAAATTTCTTTTAATGGAGTTATTTGAAGTCAAAGGTTTATGCCAACAAGCTCACAAATACGTGAACATTGAAGGAGGAAATTTAACTCTGCAACAACGAAATTCAGCCTCATTTATCCAAAATGGTTATGGAAAATTGCGACAATAGGTGCATATGTACCAGTAACACCTTGCAGGCTATATGCCTTATATGTTATTCCATACATAGCCTTTTTCTATATACCTTACGATCCGATAAAAATATAACAGTTTAAAAAAACTTTATTTGCGAGTAATTCAAATATTGCGTTAACACATCGTTCTATCGTGTAACACTTCATTTTTACTATCCCTAAACTATCAGCTGTCAAATAATTTTTAAACAGGGTTGCTAATACTTTCCTGCACGAATGGTGGCAAATTCAATCTTGCATTAATTTTGGTTTAATTCATAATAGAAAAACACAATAAAAATGATAAAAAAAATTTCTTCAAAATATTTATTACGTAAATGTAATCTGTTTCTACACCTTGTTTCTCTTGCCCAATAAAAAATTTTGAAGAATTTTTTACTGTTATCTGAGTTAGATTATAACTAAAATTAAACTAAATTGCCCACGAGTTTTTGCAAAATTGTGAAGTTATTCTTTTGAATAGTTTGAAATTATAATATGCTTTTAAAATGCTTTTGTCTATTAAAGTGAAGGTTTTTGTCTTTTGTTTTTTTTTCATTATTACGCTATGGTCAAGATTAAAATATCTGCCCAAAATTAAACGGTGAAGGAAAAGGCTCAGTTTCAAGTCTCAATGAATTAAACTGACGAATGTAAGCCAACAAAGGGCGGGTTTTACCTGTTATTAAACGGAAGCGTGTTCTTTTGTAATATTCTAAAATAAACTTCCAGATGACTTGATTAATGATAGCTGCACTATTTCAATAAATAAAAGAAATTACAATGAACAGATAAAGAATGGCATTAACATTGATTTTTCCTACTGAAAAACTTTGAAATGTTTCAGCCCTTTTTTAATAGTTGTTTCATCCTTTTTTTTAATACTTGTTTCAGCCCTTTTTTTAATAGTTGTTTTTTTAATAATTAATTAGTTTCTAGTAGCAATGAAGTGAAGTTAGCATCTAGTGTAGAAATTCCTTAAAATGTAACTCCCCACCCAGCCAAAAATTATATTTGGCATAAAAAAAAGAAATGAACTAGGGATTCTTTTGTTTCATAATGTCCTACAAAATCAATTATCGGAACATTCATCCACCCTCTTTGTGAGTACATGTTCCGAACATGCATTTACACTTTTTGTGAATACATGTTCCATATATGGTGAATAATACTCTCTCCTATTATTCAACCATTGCAAGGTTAGCTGTGGCTTGTTGGTAAGGTCTCAGCTTCTAAATTACAAGATTTCAGGTTCACTACCCAACTCCACCGAAGAGATGTCGAGTAGGCGGGAGTGTGCAAGTTCAATCCGGAGGTATCAAATTTCCTCCTGTTGGTGTGGTGTTGACTGTTTGGTGAGGGGATGCCGACTTATGCATCTTCCTCGATATATGACTTCCTTCCTTACTACGTTTCAAAACATCATGGTACGTCATAAAATAGATCTAGTGTTGCTCTAAAAATGAACTCAACTTATTAATTGCAATGCATTCTCAAACATATTTGCTTCATCATCTTAAAATGTTGGAATTAATTCAGTATTTTGCTTGAGAAAACATTTACAGTTAGTGTATTATCGTATTTGATTATGTCATCAGGAGAATTAGCTTTATGTAACAACGAGTTAATTTGCATATCGATTTCTTGATATTTAATGCTCTTTATATTATCAAAGTAGAAAGTATCAAAAATCAAGTATAATGTCTTTGAACTTATGTTTACTAAATATTTTTCATTAATTTCTGAAATTAATTTTTTATTACCAAAATTTTGAATTTAACCGTTTATTGACTTCTTGATGAACTAAATTTTTTAAATTTTGTAAAATTATTTATACATGACAACAAGAGAATATTTTAACAGTTTTTAGGTGTATTTATTTTCTTAAATGTTAATATCTTATAGAAATTCATTTGAGAAAACTTAATTAATAGATTCCAAATTAAAAGTATAGTTATGAAATAAATTAAAAACTAACAAACAGAAAGAAATAAAAGATTTTAAATGCCGTTTTATTACAATAGTAAAAATAAAGGAAAATTTTTATCAAAAATGTAGCACTACTTTAAAGAAATTAAGAGAAAATATTATCATTAGAAAAAAATTATTTCATGCTCATTGAAAATTAAAATATAATAAAAAAAATGGTAAAATTTCCGATTTTCCAAAAAGTATATCTACCATAATTTCAGTATGTGTCAGTTCCTATTGGTTCCCTATTTGTGGGGGAAAATAATTACTTGAAGCAAGAAGTTAAGAATAGTATAAAACTATAAAAATCGAAAATATTATTCTTAAGATAGAAACATTAAATTAGAATATATCATTCTAAAAGAATATTCAATGTATAAATTATGTACATATTAGAATATTTGTACTTATAAGTTTAAAATATTAATCTAACGTTAACGTTCTACAGGATGGAATTTTATGACTGCTAAAAATGGCCGATTTGGTATAATGGTTAGCACATGGCGTTGCAAAGTCAGTGTGACTGCGTCTATTTTCTTCATAGAACATATATGGTTTTTGTTTTTCTCAAAGTCACAATGAATATCATTAGGTAAAAAGAATTTATAGGTTTTTATTGGAACATTAAAAAGGAAAAATAATATTTATCAAAAATCTGGAATTCAAAATAAAAATCATTAAAACTGGAACTAAAGGATGTAATTGAAAAAATACAAAGCAAAAATGAATATCATTATATGCTAAAAATCACAAAAATTCCTTATGAAAAAAAAATTCATGCAGTTAAGAAATATGATTAAAATTCCATTTTATTTAATGCTTTATTACATGCATCTCACGCTTTAATTGTTTTTTGCTTTGATACAGGTTTCAATTTTTAAGATTATTTTTTATTTTTAATACACTGATAAAAGTGGTCTTTTATATGTTTTTAAATTTATTATTCACTTATTATTTCGATTCATTTCTCATTACATTTTTGTTTATTTTTCAATTCATAAATATGCTCTCTATACAAAATATTTATATTAATATCTTTATTTGAGTTCTCACAGTTCATTTTTCTTTAAATACATATACATAAATTTGATTTCATTTTCAGCCTAACATGCATGTAGAAATTATAATTGCTACTAGTAAATGATATATATTTCTTTAATGTTTCATTTATTTCTTAAATTACAAATGCAAAATAGACCATAAATGAAAAAATTTTGAATAAGGAAAATAAAAAAAAATTAATGAAATCAAAATTTTTTTATAATATAGTATTGCCCAAAAGATTTTATTGCATTCAATTAAAACATTAGGTTGGAAACTATGAGACGGGCGTTGAATGTCAGTAAAACTAAACAGAAAACGCCCGTTTCATAGTTTCCAACCTAATATATACAAATTTGCTCAGTAAATGTTGAATTCCAGGCTTTGAAAGTATACATTGAATTCTATATGCCTTACTGAGCAGCTATGCTTTTAAAAGATTGTTTTTGCTTGCTATTTGATTTCCAATTAAATTTGTTATTAAGCGGCATACCTGTTCTTCATTATTTAGCATTTAATATTATTTTTTTTTTTCGATTCAGTTCAGTGAATCAAAGTTTTATAAACTAATTTAAAACAACAGCAAAGAAAATGTTTTGAAATTCTGAATTTAAAGTAAAGTGCTGTAGTTTTTGAGAAAACACAATGTGAATGGTACACTTATGAAAAATGTATATTTTTTCATCTTATTTTAATTTTTTTTACTGATTAGTTCAATACAAAATAACTTAAAATTTCTTACATTTTAACAACATGATTGTTATAAACAGTGGGGTGTAATAAGCGCTGAAGCCGAATGCAATGGCTAATGCCATCGATTTGACATAATAAGACAAACTTAAAACATTATTAGACTGCAACATTTCGGACATATTAGAATTTCTTTTTATTTTAGAATTACTTATTATTTTTATTTATATTCGAAATTATTTTTCTTTATATATATTTTTAATTCAATGCATTTAATTTATTTATTATAAAAGTTCCTTTTTATAAACATGTCAGTCCTGTTGTTTAAATATAGCGATATGATTAAAATTAAAAGATGAAAATATATCGATATTTTCTTCGTTTAGTATTTATCATATTATAGTATAATCAATTAACGCATTTTTCATTTTATAGACCTTTAATTGTATACACGTATATTATTTGTAAAAATGTTTAATAAAACAATTATACTCCATTACAGTTCACCATGAGTTAGTTCATCGAATCTTTGTTCTAATATTGAACTGCAAATTCCCACCTCCCCCTCAAAAATAAGTATGAGTTTCTTCGCACCTCTTATATCACTCTTACTTGGAGGAGGGAGGCTTGAGGTTGAGAAGTTCCAACATCTTATTGCTTCCAGCCACCCTGGTGGGTACATAAAAGGGTGGGGGTCGGCTGCCTCTCATCGATGACAGAGCATACATCCCAAGGAAAGAGCTGGACGATGATGGCCCTTAGGACTTAACCAAAGTTCCCGAAAGTGTTGTTGTTGCGGCTGTTGAATCATTTAAATTTTTGAAATCAATACACCCTTCGTGCAGGTCAGAGCCGATTATAGACACCTCTTTTGTCACAAAAGGCACGCAAGACACGAGTAGTATCGTGTTCAATGTTTCATATATTCCTAATTTTTCATGCATTCTTATGCATCAAAATTAAAAATATAGTTATACCTGACCTTTTTGAAGTTTGCATTTAATTTTTTATGAGACAGTGATGGGCTGAAAAAGAAATAATGAAATTTAATAATATTATTTTTTAATTTGAATATTGTCACTTAACTAATAAAAATCATGCAAAATTGTTTTGTTCAAAATTCACATTGAACTAAATCTCATATATGTTCAATACTTCAACAGGAGTAAAATTTGAATACAAAGGATTTCGAACTTTGATTTTTGAAATGGAACTTATGATTGTGTTTGAAAAAGAAACGTAATCAGAAATCTGTCCATTTGTCATTTTTTACGAAACACCATTATATCGTAGTAATATGGCAAACTACCAATTAACAATAAATAAGAAAAGAAAACCTGCCCTAAAATTTTCATAATACGGAAGTTAACAATTTTGCGGATGGCAAATTTCTTTTGGTATCAATTTATGGAAAATTTACATGAACCACTCCTAATGCTTTTAAAAAAAGACAGCAATTCTTTAAGAAGATAAATGTATGAGATAAAGCCATTGCGTTGAACCAGAAAAAGTTGTTTTCATGTTAGTATCGTGACGATGAGATTATTATTATTATGTCTTACACAATCATTAGCCGAGAGATGTTAAATCGAAAATAAAAAAGAAATACAAAATCGAAAGAGCCATGCCTTTAATGCTTTAATCAGAGAGCGAAGGTACTATGCTATTTTGCTTCTAAATTTAGATACTGTGAACAGAAGGAAGAAACTGCAGATGAAAAGTCGTTTATTGATATATTTATTATCAACCTTTTTCTTCTGTGTAGGAATGCGAAAGCTCTCAGATATGTGTCATTTTTTTCACATTCGGAATTTTTATGCTAATGTTTAGGTTAGCAAAGTACAAACTGTTTAGGTTGCATAGAAATTTTCAAATTGTTAGTCATTGGTATGAAACATCAATTATCATCAATGATGTAGTAATATACCAGTTTTGACAGTTTCATATATGACAAGAAAAAAAAAGTACTGCAAACTCCACTTTGATATTTGAGTAAATGTACGTATTTTGGACCTCCTTGAGCCTGAAAGAAATAGTTCAGCTTTTTATATTTGTTTACCTGTCTGAGAACACAATAAATTAAGAACCATTACAAACTTCATCAAGCCTATTGTAATCACAACCCATAACGAAAATTTTTTGTGATCTAGCAAATATAATAACAACTTAAAAATTAAATTTTAATGAAAGTTTCATAGTTTAATTTTGTAGAATTTTTAAATTGGCACATAAAATTCTTTATATACTTGAAAACACTTAATGGTGTTAGCAATAACAACTACAACAATTTTTATATTTATGGAAAAATTCCTTCTGAAAACGATGGAATATCAGATGAGGGAATCTGATAAAGGATTTATCAGATTCCCTCATCTGATTACTAACATTCACCTAGAGTCTATATTAAAATTACAACTGTCGATACATTCCTTGAAAGAAAATATATATATATATATATTACTTTTGTTCTATTTATTATGGTGAATTTCTGAAGTAAACATATGTTTGTATAAAATAACAAAGGTGATTTTTTTTTCCAACCGAAACTGAAATCTTTTTTATTTGGTCTATGATATTTTTTTAAACACTCATGTGTTAAATGAATAAAAATGTTCTCAATATTAAGCCTGTAGACTTAGTCAAATTTGTTGACACGAACTGTAAGCATATGGACATACCAAATAACCAACAAATATTAGTATTTGGAAGGAGAGCCTGGGTGTTGAGCCTGTAATCTCCATTCCCTAGTGGACATAACAAATAAGAATAATTAAATGAAACTAAATTAACTAATAAGCAAAATATAGAAGAAGCCTTGTTTATTAATCAACTTAATTGTTTTATTTTAGTCAAACGATGTGTAATGTATATCCTTAATAACCATCCATATTCTGGTGATAAACGTAACAGATTTAATAAATAAATAATAGTTTTTTTCTCGACGACCTTCCATGTTTTATACCTTTATAAGTAAACGAATCGCGGTAAGAGGTAAGCCTAAGACCAAATAAAATTTCTAGTAAGTTCAGATAGATGATATTTGTCTTATAAAGTTATCTTTATAATTATAATCTGCATCAAATTTGGAATAGTTCTATCTATTCATGGGAATAATTATGTGATAACTAGAGTAAATGTAATTTGATGCTTCATTTTAAACCTAAAATTGAAGATCTTTATTCATTATCACAAAGAGAATCTAAACAAAGTTCAAAATGTATCTTTATTTTAATAACTTTAATACAAAGTTCATAAAAAACGATTTCTGAAACAATGAAAAATACATGAAAGACCAAGAAAAAAGTACCCACGCTGGTTTTAGAGCAAAAAATTTGACTGCACATTTTTTCAATTTTTTTATTTCTATAAAATTGTATGTCATTTATCAAAATATTTCAAACCTATGAAATGTTTTGAGACTGCTTGAGAGTTATTATGCAGAGGAGCTTGTGAATCGAATTCCTAAACAGGAACCCGATAAGCATTTGTATACTTCAACTGACAAATTAAGAAATGGAACTCAATTACAGGAACTGCACTTGATCCTAAAGACTTATCCGGTTTCTGTAAATGAAGGATTTGTGGGGAAATTGGATGTCGTTATGAAACCAAGTGTTTGTTATTATAATTATCGCACCCTTCATTTAAGTTTGATATAAAAAGTTCGTTTCGGAAATTTTAGTGGTGGAAGCTCAATAATGAACATGAATATATACATATAACATTGCGCGCGTGCGTATGAAATTCCGAAACAACGAAAATTGTAACAATTTAAAGAAGTATAATATACATAAGCTTTGCCGAACAATGCCTAAAGCTACTAATAATAGACAACTCAGAATTAAAAAAAATTGTGATTACTTTAATTAATGAGAATCAAATTAAAAGGAATTAAGATTTTTTTTATTTTACTTTTTACCCTCAACACTTCTTTAGGTGAAACTGAAAAAACAAATGTGTTTTACACTACATTCACTTTCTCCTTTAACTTCTAGCTATGCAAAACATTCTGAATATTTACTTTAAAATGTACTTAAAAACATAATTTATCTTGATGTTTTTAAGTGTGTCACATAAAATGAGATCGAGCATTATGTAAATATTTTACGATTTACTGAATGTTACTGTGAATGTTAAAGCCTTCAATTAAAAAACTATGTGTCTCATCAGGAAATGCGCTATTTTTTTTTTCCAAAACAAAGCAATACGACTGCTTAAACGAACATATTTAATTCCGCATTTTTTATTTTCTTACGCTATAAACCCAATTTCCACCAAATTCATGCGAATTCTGAAATTGTTTTCATGCTTATACTTTTAAATTCTATTCATTGCATAAGAAACGATTACTTCTTGAAAAAACATAAACAGACACACACAGAGTGGAAGGCAGTGTTCATATTCAAATAATTTTTGTTAGTTTCTTATTTCTTTCGAGTTTGTTTCATTTATTTAAATTGGGAGTTTCGTTTACATAATTTCACGGATTGCTTTGAAACTGTTTCTATTTCTTGTTAGAGACTATGTTTATTATTACAATCTGGTTTTCATAAGAAAAATAAAAATAATAATTGAAAGTTTGTTCCTATGTAGTTTCTGTTTTCAAAGCAAGCTTATTTTACAAGGTTACAGAGGAAGGTTTAAATACTGATCTGTGTTTTTCGCCCCCACTTAATTGATCTTAAGTCTAATAAATGTTTAGAAAGTTGTATATTAGTTCCAATTTTCTCTATTGGTACATTTTTTTTT
>JAPMOQ010037330.1:875518-901614 GCA_026543055.1 Argiope trifasciata | reverse complement strand
GACCTCAGCTGTGGGATCAAAAGGCTCTAGGTTCGATACTTGATCCCAACATTGTAAGCGTGTCTGATACATGTTAAATCCATCAGGTCCAAATGCCCTGCCAATGACGTTATGCAGAATTTTGTAGAGGAAGAATGCCAGCTCAGGTGTTGTTCTCTTAATCTAACAGCCTTTTAAAATTATAATGGCGGTCCCAAAATAGCCTTAGTGTTGCTTTAAAAACAGGACATTAAAAAAAAACTAAACTTTGTGTCGAAATAACGAATACAAACAATCATTAATATTATCTTTAATTATCAACGAATAATTATAACTCAACAAATTTATTTTTTATTTTAAAGCAAAATAAGAAAGTAAAATACTATTCACCCAAGAACGGATGCAGGAGTCCGAAAAATAAGAATTGAGAAAGTTTAATTTTATTAATGTATCAATAATAGTTAACTAATGAATAAAGCTTATTATTAACGCATATTAATTTAGGGAAAAAAGAAACTAGTAAAACATTAATAACTAAAAAAAAAGTATTTATTCGATTAAATTTTTTCAAAAATAAAAAATGGACTTATAGCAGCTACAAACTATACTGCACAATAATTTTTTTTAATTTCAAAATTTTTCTTTCAAAATCATGATTTAGTCTCTAGTAAATTTTTTCAAAAAGACATTTTTTATGTTAGGCCTCAGGTTAAGCAATATATCCAAGACATTGATGGATGGCTTCATTTTTTTTTTTTTTTGAGTGTGCTAAAAATATGTCAGATTATTCTGGCAAGTAATTCAAGTAAGGAAGTTTATTATCATTCAAAACAAGATTTAAAAAATGTATACTCAATTATATTCTTTCACGTTTCTTTTTTCTAGCAAAACTGAATTTAAAGAAGTAAAAGTGATGACCAAATTTTACATCCACTTAATATTTTTTGATGTCAAATTTTCTTTCCAACAAAATTAAATAGATAGAGAAAACTTTTCTTTTCAATTTCACTATTATTATTAGTTACCTCATTTTTTTCATTCTTTGAAAAAGTTTGAAACACTGTTGTTTTTCCTTTTGATGAATAACTTTTTAATACTTAATTTAAATTTGGAGATTGCATTTTGTTTGTTAGATAAATAAGTATTTCTGATTTATAACGTATTTTCAATTTATATTAAAACTGGTACTTCCCAAAAATCGTCTTTTTTTTCTACTACAAATTTCTTCCAACTATGGTTTTAGCATACTGAATCATCTTTGGAAATTTATTACCTTTTTTCTAATGGCATTTAGAATCTTCATAAAAGTATTTCATTTATAAAAGCATTTGTTGCGCCTAATAATCTGTTTGTAAAAACTATATTTATTAAAATATTATAAAACTTTTACCAATCTCTACTACTTTCAGTTGTTTAGCCAACTAACATAAACATGTAATGCTGCTTTTAATTTAGAACTAGCCCTCATTAATTGGAGTTTTTAAATGAAATATTAGCTCTATTTAATTTCAATTTGTGCATAATTAGAGGCTCATGGCACCCTCACTATTTTTAAGAATCAAATATAGGTCGGAAATTAAATCCTTGTGATTTTAATAGCATTGCACCTACTGTGTGCACATGAGCATTTTTAATGGAGTAGAATCTTATAGACACCATTCAAGATTTAATCAATCGAGCAATCTGTCATTTAAATTCGTTCTATTTCTCACTGTACTGTGACTTCACTTTTTATAATTCAAATAGATCTTATATTTTAAAAAAAGTTTGAGATTTTTTTAAAGCTTAATTTTATAATTCAATTGTTTCACCTAACATTGGAAGTGTATAAAAAATCGACAAAATTTAATTTAAATTTTAATTAATTAAAATTTTTATAACAATAGTTCTTAGATTATCAATCCTTTAGTTATCACTTCAAATATTATTTTTGCTATACTTGATTTCCTTAAGTCAAACGATACGATCTATAGATTCCCAAAATGCACATGTTCTCCTTTATTTATAAGTAGAGATGTTTCTAAATGACTTTAAAAACGTGAAGACAGTTGTTATGGAATTTTACGAAAAAGATTTTATAGTATTTTGATATTTAATCCAATAATCACAATTTTAATGGACTTCGTGACTTGGTGATACAATTTCTGTTTCAGAATTTGTGGATTTTAATTAATGTTCGAAACACGATTCCATCAAGAATTCACTATGCATGTGGATGTACTGCAAATTTTCTGAATCAAATGCTCTCTTGGAATTTTGGAGATGAAGTCACTATTCTTCCTGAAATGAATCAATATCAAAATTTTCTGATGTTGTATCAAAACAGGATTTTAATGCAGTTATAATAAAAGTAATACATGTATAAAGTAATTAGAATTAAAATATCACTATTTATAATACAGTTTCAATCGAGTGCTTGATACCTATAAAAGATATAAATTCAAGTTGGAAATTTTTAGAAAAAAAAAAACATATATATATATATATTTAATTTTTGTTTAAACTCAGACGCAAAGAATAAACTATTAAAACTTGAAAAAATATCACTTTACAGAGAAAAATTGGCTTCCATAAGAATATATTAATTTTGTTGATTTTATGAGTTCAGAACATTAGGATAGGATAGAATGATAGGGGAAAAATGTCTGAATAATAATAATTGTGAATGGAAGAAAAAACATTCCTGTCAGAAATCCAGTTTAATCGCTATCGTTAATTATTGAATCTCAATCTTGGAGAATATTTATAATTTATTGCAAAGCGGTTAGTGGTGGTTGGTTAGTTTAACGTCCCTTTGTAAAGAAACATTTCGGCTATTTTGGGACGGACCACGTAATTTTGATTCACTGTAAGATGAATTGCAAAGTGGTAAATGTACAATTAATAGCTACTTGTCATAAAACTCACTTTTAGCAATGCTTATGAATTTAAGACGGTAAAGAGTTTAATAATTGAAAATTATTTCTAATTTTTAGAACGGTTCTTTTCTTTTGAATTTTTGGTTTATTTTTCACTTCCTTATGTTTAGAAACACATATCTTCCAGATTCGGCATTTGAATAACTGAAAAAAAATTATCGCATTCATGTTACACATTATAACTATCCTTATCTTTATTTCTTTTAAGAGCTGTAGATATTTAAAAAAATTAAATTTGTATTCTTTGATCGTTACTTGAACTTTTGAATGAAATGAGATTAAACAATTTTTATAAGAATGCATCGCATTAACACCCAAACTTCATTAAGATCTCAAATTAAAACCACCCACTTTCTCCAATTCAATATGCATATGATGCAATTTCAATTTGACAAACCTTGTGCAATTTAATAAAATATAACATGAATTATAGAATATTGACTACCATCTGCATTGTATAAAAATTCCGACCGCAAAAATCCTTGGTGTAATTAGCCTTGATATCGATTTGAAAATTGATGTTTTCTCCAAGTTAATCTTAATCGACAGATGCAGGTAAAGGCTGCTCTAGATTGTCTGCCATACACAAGATAACGGTAATAACAGTAATCACACGGTAAAGAATAAAAAAGAAATCCTGGGCCCGACCTTCACACTTGCATCACTTTTGGTCAAGTAAGTGACCTAGAAGTGAGCTTCAGTCGGAGGAGATAGTGAGTGACCCATTTTTTGGAGAAGGAATATCGATTAATAGTTGAAGTTTACCGAATACAACTTTCAATCAGTTTTAATTTAAAAAGAACAAAGGCCTTTTCATTAAATATGTATCGAAAAGTGCCTGCCGCCGCATATTGAAAAGCAATTATTACGCTCCTGTGGATGTTTTGTTCGTCAGTTTTTTGCATATGAATAGATTTGAAATTAACAATTTTCTGACTAGGACTCCAGAGTTAAGGAAAAACTAACAAGTTTCGATGGAAATGAGATCATGGAAAAAGTGGACAGTTCTTAAATTAATAATTACACATTAAAAAAATTAATTCATTTTTTAAAGTGCGAAGATAAGATTCATGAAATAATAATGTAATATATTTCATAAGATTCAGCAACAACTCACATGAATGTTAGAAATTAAAATTTTTGATTACCCATTATTTGTTTTGAATTTTTATTTATTTATGATACGTCAGTTCTAGGCATAGGTACACTTTAGTACTCATTTTTTAAAGCTTTTCTTTTCTATACAGGGCGAACCCTCAAATCATTTCAAACAGCTAATTTTTAGGTCGGTAGTGATAGGAATATGGTTCCCTGTGAAGAAATATCTTAAACAAGCTTTAAAGATGTGTTATATGTTGCTTGAGTCAATATGACAAAATTATCAATTCTAAATTTTTATACATTTCTTCAGTTTTTTGGTTATATTTAGAAAAGTATCAGCAACACATAAGAATTTTATGCTACCACTGCTCAGTGATTAAAACTGAGTTGCTAAATATTGAATTTATAATTTTACAGCGTCAATGTAAAACCATGAAGTAGTGTCTTCTGCTGTTTGGAGAATCTTCTAGGCAGCTGTTTGAATGATAAAAAATTGTTTAAAACAATAAAACTCATAACTTAATCAGTTTTAAAAGATATATAATAGAATTATTTTGTTCAAAAGATTTAAGTGTCACTAAATAGTTTCCAAAATATGACTTATAGGATTTGGGTTATATAAAATATTGCAACTGATGTAATTGGTTTGAATAGTAGATTTATTGACTCAAACAACAACATATAATGCTTCACTTCATTTAAAGAGCATTTCTCCGTAGCGAAATAGGACCGCGGTGGCCTGTTAGTAAGGTCTCGGCTTCGGAACCGTAGGGTTCAAGGCTCGAGGCCCGATTCCATCGAAGAACTGCCGTGTAAGTGGGTCTGGTGCAAGTCCAAATGTCCTCCTGTTGGTGTGGTATGGAAATTTGGGGGGGAGAGGCCAGCTCAAGTGTCGTCTTCGTCATCTGACCGCGATTCAAAATTACGAGGTCCGTCCCAGTTTAGCGCTAGTCTTGCTTCAAAACGGGAACGATAATATAACTAAACTAAACTAAACGAAATGGAAACATAAGCCTATGAAATTTATAAATTAGCTTTTGATCATGATTCGAACTAGTTTATAACAGGCATCCTGTAACACTTATGCTAATCCAAAAAACAGTTTTCATTCGAAAATTCGATTCTTTTCCTAATCAAAAATTAATTTGTGTGCAGAAATTATGATTTTCGTGCCAAATTTATTCTTGCGCTTAAGAAGTTACTCTAAATAAATCATTATGAACAAAAATTGTCTTTAGTTTGAATGGTAGATATAATAAAAGAAACAACAATAAGAAAAGAAAAGAAAGGATGTCACAAAAATTTAAAAATAAAAATCAATAACCTAAGTTCATACATCTACATATTTTACAATGGATTTTCAATGGAAACTAATGAACAAAAATGAATGAATTGTAATTCAGGCAAAACAGAAGAACGTTTCTCTCTTTTTTTTTTCTTCTACATAATCAAAGATAAAAAAGAATTATTGCATCAAATCTGGATGCATGTGAAATATAGTTTTAAAATCAAAAGAAATTTTTATTAGTCTTCGTAAAAATAGAAAATATTTGTATAAAGTTCATAAGTCAATAACATTAAGAAAAGAGAAAGAACATTAAGAAAGAAAGCCATGGGACATTATTTGGAGTAATGAGGCCCACTTTTCCCTCAATGGGCAAATTAACTCATACAAATTGAATTTGGGTGGACGAAAATCTTCATATCATCCCAAACAACCTTGCTACCTGAAAAAGTGAAAATGGAGGTTTTATAGATACCTTTATCATTGAACCTTATATTTTTGAAGAGATAACTACAAATGGAATTAAAACTTGTTTCGTCACAGGACAAAGGTACCATGATATGCGGTAAACATGATCTTCTAACGCGCGGATGCGTTCAAGACATCATTTCCATACAGGATGATGTACCATTTCATATTGATCGTAGTGTAAGTCAATTATTAATACAGAATTTCACGGAAGTAAGAGTTATCAGCCGTCCTTTCCCAATAGCATAGTTTCCTTGTTCGCTGGACATCACTCCTTGCGACTTTTAGTTGTGGGATTATTTTAAGACACTATCTAACGTCAAAAGCCATCATCTCTACTAAGTCTGAAGGGCAATAATCGGCGAGCTTGTTTGTATTATTACGGTAGACTCACTCCGATATCTATAGAAAATACGGTTCTCCGGTTAGATTCAGCATATTATTGAAAATGAAAAAGGAGATATTAAAGAATTTTTTTAAACTTTATTTAACAATTATAAACAATATTAAATGGTTTTTATGTGTATTACAGCAATACCAAACGATGAATATTTGTATTAATTTTTTATTTAATAAATGTAAAGCGCATCATCTCTGTAATCTGCAGTTCAAATTTTATCTGATTTGGATCAAAAGTATGCATTTGATAGCGCTCTAAATTGAGTAATTTATTTCTCACTAGCCCTATGTTTAAATTCGAAATTTCACATCTCTTGCTAGAAAATTGAGATAATTATTTTAGATTATATCTTACGAAAGTGAAATGAAAGACTTTTCGAAAACTCAATCAATTTAGTCGTCTTGGTCATTTTACGCGAAAAACTAATCGGGATGTAACGGCATTTTCCTAGGTTTTTTTTAAAGTTTTTACTAGTAAGTTTATAAAATAACTTAGTATTTATTTTACTTTTTATATTTCTTAAAAGAGTATTTACTAAGCCTATCTATTTTTTTTAACTTACATTTGTCATCGTGATAAAAAGGCCAGAGAATTTTGAAATGTTAAATTTATTTTTTATTCTCAGTTATTTATTATTCTCTTAATGCTTGTTTTTCTTCAAAAATAAAATCTTTAACTCTCTTTTACATATTTCTATTATAACAATAAATAAATACAAAATTTGAAAATATGTCCGTTTGCGTTTATAAATAATAACATATATGGGTGATATTTCTTCTTTTGTTTCGTGTTTTGCTTAAATACTTTCGATTCCCTTTAGTAAAAATTATATTATTTACTGAAATTACAAAAAACAATACAAAAGTATGATAAAACAAATTAAATTCTTGCAAGTAGAATAAAATAATCATTTTATTTTTTTTATTTAATGTGTAATAGTTGTTTTCATTCAAAGAAACAGGAAAGTTAAAATACTTGAAACCGAGATTGCCCTAAATGTCCCCAGAAATGCTACACAAAAATATTGTTTAAAAGTTTTTTTAGATAATTTGTGTTTTCAGACACTAAAGAAACATACTTATTTGGCAATTAAATTAAATGTTTTCTTTCTATGCTTATAATGGATGAAATATTGTTAACTTACAAGATTAGAATTCGTAGTTCATCTCGTCCTTCGTCGTCATTGTTAAAACTGAAATAAAGATTTTTTCAGGGTATTAACTATGATGTAGGAGATTCATTTCCTCTTTCATTTTGTAATATGCAATTTACATTTTTAGAAATTTTTTGTAGATTTCCTCAAATTTTCAGTTTTATCAACTAATAGAAAGGGGATTTAATTGCTTTCTATATTAATAGCTTAGAAGCTAGAATAGATATTATTTTCAGTGAACAAGATGGTTGTCTGAGGTTTTTAGTCTAATATAAAAGTGCCGAGCTTCTTCTTGCATTCTTTTTCAAATTGCTAAAAAATAAATAATTACATTTTTTTAACAGAATGCAAAACTTATTTGACTATATCTAACTTTTATATTTGGTTCATGTATGGAAAACTTATTTTTTTAAAACAGTGTCTTAAAGGAACAATGCATATGAGAGCCAACTTCTTAAATAACCAAATTAGCCTTTAAGAGGAATTTAAACGTTATTATGTTAAGTCAACCATCAACTAAGTAGATAAGTAACGGCTAAATGGAGAAGTGTTTCTGAATGGTGTTTATATAAGAAAATAAGTATTTCTACTTAATTGCCTAATAAATGTGTTTTTGAAAACACAAATTATTTAAATAACTTTTAAACAATATTTTTGTGCAGCATTTCTGGGGACATTTAGGGCAATCTCGGTTTCACGTATTTTAACTTTCCTGTTTCTTTGAATGAAAACAATTATTACACTTTAAATAAAATAATAAAATGATTATTTTACTCTACTTGCTAGAATTTAATTTGTTTTACCTTACTTTCTCGAATTTGCATTGTTTTTTGGGATTTCAGTAAATAATATTATTTTTACTAAAGGGAATCAAATATATTTATGCAAAACACTAAACATAAAAAGAAATATCATTCACATATGTTATTATTTCTAAAAGCAAAGGGACATATTTTCCAATTCTGTATTTATTTATTGTTATAATAGAAATATGTAAAAGAGAGTTAAAATTTTTATCTTTGGAAAAAAACAAGCATTAAGATAATACTAAATAAACGAGAATAAAAAAATTTGGTAAACATTCCAAAATTCTCTTGTGTTTTTATAACGATGAAAATGTAAGTTAAAAAATAGGTCGGTTTAGTAAATATTCTTTTAAGGAATATAAAAAGTCAAATAAATACTAAGTTATTTCATAAACTTACTAGTAAAAACTTTTAAAATAAACCTTTGAAAAGACCATTACATTCCCATTAATTTGTCGCGTAAAATGACCAAGACGACTACCTTGATTTTTTTCGAAAAATATTTCTTTCCACTATATTTACGTTTCTTTCGTAAGATATAATCTAAACATAATTATCACAATTTTCTAGTAAGACAAGTGAAATTTCAAATTTAAACATAGGGCTAGGGAGAAATAAATTACCCACTTCAGAGCGCTCTAAAATGCGTACTTTTGATCCAAACCCGATAAAATTTGAACTACAGATTACAGAGATGATGCGCTTTACATTTATTGAATAAAAAATTAATACAAATATTCATCGTTAGGTGGTGCTCTAATACACACAAAACCCTTTAATATGGTTTATAATTATTAAATAAAGTTTAAAAAATTCTTTAATATCTCCTTCATTTTCAACAATAGGCTCTAACCGGAGAACCCTATTTTCTATAGATATCGGAATGAGTCTACCGGAATATTACGAACATGACACCGCTTATTGCCCGTCAGATTTAATAGAGATGATGGCCTTTGACGTTAGGTAGTGTCTTAAAATAATCCCACAACCAAAAGTCGCAAGGAGTGATGTCCAGCGAACAAGGAGACTATGCTATTGGGAAAGGACGGCTGATAATTCTTACTTCCGTGAAATTCTGTATTAATAATTGATTTACACTAAGATCAATATGAAATGGTACATCATCCGCTATGGAAATGATGTCTTGAACGCATCCACAAGTTTGAAGATCATATATTCCGCACATCATGGTACCTTTGTCCTGTGACGGAACACGTTTGGATTCTATTTGTAGTTATCCCTTTAAAAATATAAGGTTCACTGATAAAGGTAGCTATAAAACCACCATTGTCACTTTTTCAAGTTGCAAGGTTGTTAGGGATAATGTGAAGGTTTTCTGCCACCTAAATTCAATTTGGGTGCGTCAACTTGCCCATTGACTGAAAAGTGGGCTTCATCACTCCACATAATGTTCCATGGCCATGTTGTGTCAACCACCATTCGAGCAAGTAACTGAAGTGGAAACATTTTACTGATCTCTAAGTCTCTGTTCTGCAACAGGGACGCAGACTTGATTTTGTAAAAATTAAATTACAAAATCTGCCATTCAAATTTTCGTACAGTTGAATACGGTATATTCATAACTAGGGAATATCAACTGGCAAACTCACTTTAACGCGTGCTGTCGCTCGTTGAAACTGGATGACTGGATTTTTTTTTTCATCCTCTGCCTAAATGAATGCCAAGTTGCCCAGGTTTTCAAATTTCTGCAACCTCTTGAGTAGGGAACATTGAGACTTTGGTCGACATACGACGAAATTCCTTTAGAGCTGCTACGAAGATTTGTTGGATCTAGCAGAGCAACTACACCAGTAGCGTTACTTTTTTTTTTTCAACATAGGCATGACAAACAGAGAAGAAACTAATGTTCGTGCAGAATCCGTCTTCTTTCTATCCAAATAAAAATGGTAATAGACATGCACTGTAGAGCAAATTATGCGTCACATTTTTAATATATGCAAAAAAATACTATTTGTATTACAGCGTTATCTAGGTGAATTTTTATACATTTTTTTATTAATAAAGGAAAAATGCATAACTCAATCGTCTGTAATTCAAACATTATTTTATTTGGACCAACAGAACTCATTTGCCCTTTGAAGTGGATAACTTATTTCTTGCTAACAGTTGTATTTCATTAAATAAAAAAAAATTGCATAAATTGTATATTTTAAAAATGTATAAAGAACTTTTTAATGTGAATTAACTAATTTAAAACTAACATCGACTAAAGTATAATTACGAAATTTCAGTTTATATATTTCTAATTTAAAACCTGATCATTGAAAAAAATGTGTGCAAAAAGATAACAACGTTCTTTTTTTCAGCAAAGGATAGTTCTAAAGAAGTATTATGACTATCGTCACTCAACCGTTTTAATGAGTAATATACTACGAGTAAAATAATTCTGTGCAATTGTAAGAAATAAACTGTAAATAATACTTTTTTCAAAGATTTTTAATTAAAAAAAATAGTAATTAGATAAATGTGATATAATCAAGTGATAAGGAATTAATGATCGATGGTGATATATTACTTTGAATTCAACAATTATAACTGAAATTTCAAAACAAACTTTACATATAATCCGAATATTACAGTTCATTTGTAATTCTATAAACAGAATTAAATGAACAACAGAATCGTTTATTTGACTAAGGAAAAATACTTAGTTGATGATCGATTACGAATTACTTCAAAAATTATTCAATAATAATCACCAAGTCTACAAAATATAGAAATATTTAACAATGGAAAATAATTCAGAAATGCAAATAATCTTAGTATTTTTTCACATTGACTTTGGACTCGCCTAAATAAATTTGAATTAAAGACAACGCTTTAATATTATGTTAAGAATACATTCGAGAATTTTGAGGAAATAAATGACTTATGCAGCAGAGAATTCAAGTAAGCAGCAGCTAAATTATGCAAGTATTACAGATATGAATAAAGTAATATACAAAAATAAAAATTTACAAAAAGGTCTTGAGATTTTTTTATGACATAATCTGTTATTATTAACTGCATTTATGTGTGAGCTGCATTCGTAAATACTTTCTTGTCGTCTTCAAAAAGCCATCAACTTTTTTTTACAGATTTCAGTGTAAAGAATATACTTCACTGACTTAATCGTTTTAAACGATTGCTATTTATGGACAACAATTCTAATTGAAGAATATTGTTTCGAATTTGACATCAGATCAGTTAAGACTTTCCAAAAAAAAAGAAATGAAATGTCCCGAGGCTCGTCGTGATTGAGACACATAAGAAGCTATTTTAACAAAACAGCATCAATTAGACATCGAATGATGGATGAGTTTAAAGTTGATACAAAGTATAAGAAAAGTACGTAACCAAAGGATGCAACAGGGGCATTGTCCTCCGGAGCAAAGGAGTGCCGAGGGGGAGTTTCTTTTTTCTAAAATTAGAAAGTTCATGATACTGGTCTGCCTCATGAACATATATGTTAATTCATATGCTTCACCTTTGCTAAATTAGGATAAGAAGAAGAGGATGGGAAATTTATGTTTAGGCGTCGCTTTAGGAAAAAGAAAAGAAATTTGTTGTAAGGGCGTATGTTGTGGTTATGATGTTGAAAGCGAGAAGCTATTGATTCTCACAGGAACCACGGACTTTGATAATAAATAGGATTGGGGCTTAGAAATATTTAAATATTTTGGTTAAAAAATTTTCCATAAATGAAAGCTTAGTCGTTATTTGTAAAAAAGACGTGGGAATGATCATGTAGTTAGTTAAACTTAAACACAATAATTTTGATTTTTCGTACAAAATTTTCTTTTCTCTTTGTACTTTCTTAATGTTATTTTATTTTAAAAACTATGGAATATGCATTTGAAAATTATAGAGAGGATCTATATTCAAGATTAATAAGAAAAAAATAAGTGTTTTAGTGACCTTATAAGAGTGTAAAAATTACATAATTTGTACGTTTTCTTTCTGAGATATTAGCGGAATTTAATTCCTTCGAATTATCTAATATACTATCCTCTTTTTAGAAGAACAATGTCACATCTTTTGCATTCAGTGTATCTCAAAATGTGTATGCTAACTTGGTACATTTTCATCCAGATCAGGTCGAGCTACTCTTCAGCAGAACATTGAAGCTCTAGTACCAGACACTCTATCGATGAATATTAGAGAGTTGCTCACATGTCTTTTAGAGAATATGACTCAAGAAAGTACGATAATTCCAAACAAGAGCACTGTAGTAGAAAAACATCATTACGCTAATACATCATTTTTAATCATAAACTCAAATTAAATGGTTATGATTACTAATGCTAATTGATGCTTTGAAATTGTAATGGGAAAAAATGACAATTTTTAATAATGACATCCTTGTCTAGAGATAGAGACGTGAAACACGAAATTCAGAGAGTTCAGGATATATTAATGGATTTAAAAAAAGTATTATTTAATATAATATTTATTTTTTCTTGGGAGAAAGAAAGAATAGATTAGTGCATTAGATTGGTTTCATATAGTTTAAAAAATATTACTTTACAAAACAAATAGTAAATATTAAATCTGAATTCAAAACTAAAAGCATATTTTCATCGGATACATGACTTGAGACTTGATAGGTGAGCTAAGTAATGTAAGTAAATTATATACTACAATTTCAAACAGTACACGGTGGAAAAATATCTAAACATGACATCTGTAGAGCAAGATATTTTTTCTGCATCTATTTTTATAATCAAAACTCTTTTCAGAAACTGCAGCAATTAGTTTTTTTAATATATATTTTATCATCAGTGTATAAAATCTGGCATTCTATAGAATACTTAGGCCTTTATAGAGTAACAAAATCTGTTAGGTAATTTTTAATACACACTTCCTAAGGATTCTATAGAATGCCAAATGCTAAATCAGCATGTTTTGAAATATATCTCTAAAGAAAGAAAAAGAGTTTCAAAAAACATTGATGGAATAATACTCGATTGTGCATTAAGCCAACATGGCGACGTTTGAGAGATTTCAGTTTCTGCTACCGAATGAGTGTGTTTAAAAGAAATCAGTGATGATCATAAAATAAATTCATGACTTTCACTACCATACTAATGGATAGTGATATTTTTTCTTTCGATTTTTAATGTAATAAGTGATTCAAATAATCGAGTTATTATGGAATATTCTTTATACTTTACCTAAAAGGCATTCTTAATATGTGCTTAGCATCCAAATGAAAGTGCATAATAATACTCGTATTTTTCAGACTTTACCTTAAAAAATAACGGCCATTATATAAAGTGCTGAGATATTCTATAAAACACCAGTATTTCATATATTACTGCTTAACATATATAATAAAAAGGATGATTCAATTACAATATATTCATAATTTTGGAAGATCAGCCCTTTTTTACGTTATTATAGCATGTTTCGGAAAATGAGTTTCAATTCCTCTTCTAATTATTATTGGTGTCTTTTGATTTGCTTCTGAATCTGGCAGTTTAACTAGATTAACAATTTATGAAGCATGAATTACATTTTTTATACAAATAAAAAGTGTAACGAAGAAAAGTATGAAAGTAAAGAAGCACCGGATTTAGTTAAACATACAGAAGATATTTCAAGTATATCACGAGTGTCGCAATATTGCCGATGTATTATGATTGTATTTTTAAATTTCTATCTAAGTCATAAGAAGGATGCAGAGATATTTTCTTCGACCAGCTGGTTTCTGCTATAATTGCAACGAAACGAAATTTTGAACTTTTAAGTATCAATATTTTTTGCCATTACTACTCTAATATCCATTTCGAAATTCTAACATGAAAGTGAAAAAGTGAAATACCTAATAATCACTGTGGATCCACATGCGAATGCAGGTAATTATAAACCTCGCTGATTCAACTAGTACGTGCATTAATCTTCATTAACTGTACAAACTTTATTTGTACAAATCAAAGTTTTTCACTCATAATTATTCACCATTCCTTCCATTCAAAATGAACCACGAATTTTTCCATCATTTTCACTTCAGAAAATTAAGTTTTTGTTTCAGCGGTGAATTAGTCATTTCATATTAAATGATCTTCATGCTCAAAGTAAATATAATTCCTTAATAATAAAAAGACACCGCTATCAAATCACATTAATATAATTTTCTCGATTACAAACAAATTATCCCTGCTCAATTTTAAAAAAATAATTTGGGGTCCACAAAGAATGTTGAATCCCTCAATAAAAAACTGTCAGCGATGAAATTAAAGAATTGTCAAATCCTCGAAGGATTTCATTTATTTGCCAGAGCATAAAAAGTAGACTTTAGTGAGGAATTAATTTAAAGTAACTCAGTGTTAAGGAAGAAACGAAAATAAAAAAAATACCAAAAGCAGATAAAAAAAATAAATTATCAAGGCAAAGAACCTTACCGAATTAAATTGCTAATAAAAACATGAAATCATATAACAGGTAGAAACTTGAACAAAATTCATTGTAGAAGAAAATGCAAGGAAATTCTATGACCAGTAATGGAAATTGCAAAAACTATATAAACAACCCTAATAATTTATCAGATGGAAGTCACAGACAAGGAGCCTTTTAGAAGAAGAAAAAATGTCTACATCGTGAGAGTCAAAATATTTCTCAACACTTGAAATAGCACTCATAATTATTTTTTCTTACAGTTGTCCAATAGTTTTGAAAACTCGTCTGTGAAATAAAGAATTACGATTATACAAGAACAAACGAAACTAAACATTATTTTTTGTGTCCTAAATAGACAAAGCATATTTTTTGCGATCTCACTCATAGAATTTTCTAAAAGTTTCCTCCATAGTTTGGATTTTCCTTAAAAATAAGATATAACACCAATATCAAAAGCATTTCTCATTCACTTTTGGAATCTATCTACTATTAAGTTGGTAAGTATTTAACTTTTATTACGAAATATTATTCCATAAAGAAAAATACCGATGACAAAAAAATTATCTTGAATATATTTTGCAACACCATGGAAGACCTGAACAAAATTGGGTGCAAGCAATTTTTTTTTAAATAATGCATGACATATTTAAAACAAATGCCTATTCATGCAAGGTGTAGGTGAAAAAGAACACTTAAACAAATCGCTTGCTCAAGAACAATTGGGAGTAGACCACATTGAAACCTTATTTAGAGACTGAAAAAAGTCCTTTCTTAACCTTTTACAATTTCCTAGAATTCTTTTTCAGGTTTAACCTTGAGATGTTACCCTCTGGGTATGGGCTAAAGACATCGGGTGTGGCTTCCTTCCGTTGACCGCAACTACCAACCATACCTTTCTCTGATGTACGATATTCCGAAGCAAAAGCTGGAAGACACAGAAGTGTCTGTAGAAATATCCCTCCTCACAGGCACCTCGCCCTATGTAGCACTTTCAGTTTTTGTTCTTGAGCGTAGTAGGCAAGCATATCGTTTCACGAATCGGGTGTGGTGATCTCGACTTGAACACAAGTGTCTTTTTCAAAAATTGATATTGTTTACGAAGGAACTTGAATAATCAATTAATCTAGGGTTTTTTAACCTGCTGTGTAATGCATGTGATTAATTGTTTTAAAATCGATAGTGTTTTTTCATGATGGATATAACGCATCTCGTTACTTTAATGAATAGTTGGATGTAAGCCTTCCAATGACTTACAGAAGTATAAAAATTAATCAACAGCTTTTATATCAATCGATATTATTTCGAAATGATAATTGCATAATTAAATTTCTTGCAAATAAAACTGAATCTGTTCATAATTTTCAACGAATTCTACTCCACTGGGTCCATCATATGTACACATCATTTTCAAAGAGCACTTGACCGGAATTTCATGAAGCCTCCTAATCACATCATTTTGTTAAGCTACTGGTTAATAGCTTTCGAAAATTATTGAAACACATATATTTATTGATTTACTCGTTTGCAGATTTCGGCAACTATTCAATTTATTTGTAATGTTGCATTTGATTTCAATTACATCTTGTACACCTTTATTTCGACGTTTATGTCGCTAGATATTTTTAAATTCAAATCGAAAGATTTATAAAATCTGACTTTAGCAACTTTACACCTGTTTTGCTCTTTATGTGCAGAATCTTCTTAATATTTCCGAATCACGTGAAAATCATAACCGTATATTGTCTTAAGTCCGCGTGTCCTATATTTCTTTTAAAGGTCTTGTGTAATTTCTTTCTCTCTTCAACATTAAATTAATGTGGGGCAGTTTGTATGCATTATATTATCATGTCTAACAACATCTTAAAACGTTTGAAACATGTTATTAAAAATTAAATAATAGCAAATAAAAGCATTTAAGTTGCTGAATTTATTTCATAACATATTTGAAGTTTTAGTCGATTTTTATTTGTTAAGAAACGTTCAAAGAAATAAAATTAGAAAATATAATTTTATATCGGTATTACCAAAGAATTTGAGCAGCAACTACATTCTGTGGCTTTCAACAATGGAATAATAACACTAATATTTGATGAAATTGTGGGAATGATTTAAGTATCTATGTAACATAGAAAACCATTATTGTACATTATACGCATTAATATTTAAAAAAAATCTCGTCAAAATGGAGAAAAATTATGCAACAATTCAATTAGGATAATCAAAAGATAATGATTTTTAATTTTAAGATGGTGTAAAAAGTGGGTATACATAATAATATTTTTAGGAGCTATTGTGGAAAAATATCAAAATCTCATTTGATTTTTAATTAATCAGATGCTTATATTTGCTCCATCTAAATTATGTTTACTCTAAATTTAGAATCTCTGCATCGGTCTGATTTGTAAGCAAACACGTATTCATTTTTAGTAGTAATAGAGGTTTTTTAATAAAACAAATTAGACATAATGTGTGAATTTAATTCAATTTATAATCATACTGTATTATTTTAGATCTATCGCTTTATTTTCGTAATTCCTACATACGCTATTTATATAATAAATAAACAATGCGACGAATTGATTCTAATATTATTTAAATCTTATTTTATTCTTTAAAAATTATTCCAATTATAAATAAACAAGGCTGTTTTATGCTTTTATTTGCAATATTATAATAGAATATTACAAAAGTCACTGATACAATCCGATATTAGTTCCTATATTATCTTATCTGGTCATCGTAGCAAAAGCATAATGACAATAGTTAAAAGAAAGTGTAGCAATCTACTGTAATTAAAATTTTAAAAAAATATAAGACACATGATATGCCGGAGAACAAAAGAAATAAAAGCTTAACCCGATGCCATTCCGTTACTAAAAAAGTTGAAAAGCATTCATTATCATGAATCAAAGGTTGCAGGGAAGAATATTACTCCATTGAGCTCGCCAGACCGAATCCGAGTTTGAATCTGCTTTGCAATCGAATGATGGAAAAGACCATTGACCAGTTTGTTACCTGCTGGTAATTCATTTAGTTAAAACAATACGATCTGAGAAGACGCTCATTAATTGCTGATTGGATGATGTAATGTTGCTGAGGAAGCTGTCTTGCGTAAAGCAAAACTGTTTCTAAAACCCAACTACATTCTAAAGTATGTTTTAAAAAAAGGGATCATATTGGTCTTCAATCAATATCATAGACTTTAGGTCACATTGCTTATTTATTTTTGATTAGTTTTGTACAGTTGATTAAGGAAATTTGAATTTTTATTTAATTGTATTGAAAAAACTAATTTTAAAAATCAACAGATTTTATTAAATGAATGTTATTTTAGAATTTGTGCTATGAGAGTTTTTAGTTGTTTTATAAATGTAATAAATAAAGTATTCAATTTAATGTAATGTTTATGTGTGTGTGTGTTCAAAATGAGCGCCTTGACAACTATGCAAGTTGCATTGTTTTAACAATACTTGAACATGCACGATTACTTGTGATTTACAAATTTACAAATTCTTAGATAAAGATACAGAAAATATACAGACATAATTAATTTAATCCTTAATTCATATATATAACATGAATTAAAAATTCCGCTATGTGAGTATATAAATATTTCATTTTTATTTTATATTATTCCCCTAAAGACAAATTACTTTCATACGATTGCGCATTTTATTTAACGTAGCTTTACAATTGTAAGTATGTGAAATGTACTCTCTATATATATCATTAGTAACGAAATGTTTTGTAAATTTTGAAATGGGATGATACTTGCTAGAAAAATAAAAGAGGTGTGCCTAAAAAGTTGAAAAGTATCACTTTTTCCTGCACCATATCCATTTGTTAGTTAACTGGTATGAGAGTGCTCTTGTGATAACGACACAGGTGTTATTGCAAGACTGTTTTACTGGTGAAGTAACTTCATGTTCACATAAATTCAAAAAACACTTAAAAATCATTTCTAGAAACCATATATATCTTTCAGGAAAACAGAAAGGCTAAGAAGGAACTCAGATAAACAGTACATGACATTTTTGGTTACATTTCTTTACTTATTTCAGAGAAGGTGAATCGGCTCCATTCTATTTGTTTTAACGATTCATCTGAAGTTGAGGTTATACAAAATACTGAATTATGATACATGACACATTTATAGATTAACTTATTCACTCAGATTATTAACTTTTTCGATTGTTAAATCACAAACATGGAATTTTTTAAATAAAAAGCATTTTATCTTATTATCGATACAACTGTAAAAAAAAAAACATGGAGTCAGATACGAACTGTCTTTTTCAGGACATAGAATTCTAATATTGAGCCATTCAGTCTACGCTAGAACAGTCTGAATTTCATAAAATTAAAAACATAGTTACAAATTCTGTAATAAATTGAATAGTAAAAATATATTATATACAAAGAAAAATTTATACGGAAATGAAAGGGAAATCATTAAAAAGATAATTTTTTTTGAGTTTTAAAAAAGGTACAAAAAACGTATTTTTGTGAGATAAGTTTTGAAGAAATGGTTCTTAATTTCCATAATATTAAGTCACTGCGATTACTCATCAGGCAATGAGTAAGCAGGAGTTCGCGCTCGATTAAATTTTGTTCCAGGTCTGTTTATTGATTTCTTTTGCTTCTTGTTTCATCTGATTGAAGATGTATTTTGGGGGACAAAGACTAATCATCAGACTAATATATTGTGATTTCATTAATTAACAGAGCGTGGGATTAATAGCAGATGCAACTTGTTCAATGAAATGTCAATTGTGATGTGAAAATCGGACAGAAATTTGTTTACAATTAACTTCCGTTCTGCAATCTATACTAAAAATAAAGCTGAACGTATGTGTGTTGGTTCTCTACAGACCAGATCGTTGGACCTACAGTTACCCAAATTTTAACGCATGTATACTTTGGAGGTCGGGAATGTGCACCTTGGAGCGTTTTTTTATGTTTTAATTAGAAATTTAAGAAATTAAAAATTAAACTGCAAATTAAAGATTTACTGCGTTAATTTCCTAATATATTATTGTAAAAAATAAGTTGTACACCATTTCAAAAATTAAAAAATTACTTTTTTTTCTGATATAAATTTAATAATCATCCAAAATTTCTCTGAATCTTGGCAATTTTTAAAAAATATTTTTTGTTTGATTTTAAACAACAGATTCTATTGTTACTGTGAAGTTTGAAGTTCATTGCTTTATCAGAAAATATGACCATGTGATTTTATTTCATCTACGAAAATTAAGGAACAAAGTTTCTGTTTAATACATGTGTAGATAATGAGACGTATAAAAAGTGAAGGTACAATACCTCACAATTTAAAAGGTAGAAGAACCGGAAATTTATGTTTTTAATAGACCCATAATGTCGTAGAACTGAACATCAAAAAGGCTCATGCTCACAATAAATAGAGAATATCCAAGAGACAATTAAAATAATACGTCTCTAATGTCTAATAACTTAACGGAATCACAGACAAGGAGCTAAGCATCCACCATTTAAAAAATTAATTAAAATCAATGTCCACAGAGAAACTGCTGGTCTCCAAAAGCAAAACTTTTGAAATAAAAAGTCCATTCTATTGTGATTGAAACTGAGTTAGGTATGAAAATTATTATTATTTTGCACAACAGAGAGATTGTAGAACATCGATCGTCTCAAGAAGATATACCAATATGCATTTATATGCATTATGAGTTTTTCTAAAGTTGATTCGCCTAAGATCATAAAAATTTTAACTGTCATAAATTTCTAATATTCAAAATTTCATAATTTAGTCAAATTTGCTCATGGAAGGTAGAAACATTTTTTTTAAATTTAAAAGTTAATGTCACAAATATTCCGTAGAATATGATTCTTTAGCACCAAAGGAGTGTAAAAAATCTGGTCTTCATATTTTTTAAAGTATATTTATTGAATGAAACAAAATAGAATATAATTCTTTACGCCATTTAAATTCTTTTGAAATAAAACTAAAAAGTAAATTTTAGAATGAATCAGACACATTTTTATTGAATAACGCTTTGAGACTTATTATAAATTAGGAAAGTTGCTCTGTCATGCAATAGGGCTTCAATAACGAACGATTGCTTCCTGCACTTACATTTTTTCTTTAAAAAATACCTGCTTTAAAAGAACACACATTTTTGCATTAATTAAAGCTTAATCACTTCCACTCTAATTTAAAGTTGAAATTTTTTGGCTTCTTTCTAATTTTTCAAAACTATTAGAATGATACTTAGTATAATGAATATAACGGTTTAAGAGTAATATAATAGTATATAGTATATTGCTATCATAATTTGAAGCTTAAAAATATTTTGTTGAAAATACTATGAAGAAACTAAGTTACCAAGTTAGAATTTAATTGAAAGACTTAAAAAAAAACTCACTGGCACTACAGCCTATATGGGCCAAGGCCTTCAGTGCTCATATTTGCATTTTTGACAGAGTTGCCTGGATGCAAGGCATACGCCTTGGTTAGGTGATCAATCTAACGAGGAACTGAATATTTAGTGAGAATTAATCTCTGCCGATCAGGTAATCATCAAAGGTTATTAGTACTAATAAGAGCTGTGTATGTTGGCGTTTGTTAATATTTGGGGAGGTAATGTGTTTAGAGAAATCATTGTATTTCTGACAAAAAAATGCCAACTAAAATAATTAAAACAATTCTCAAATTTTGAAATAAAATTATTATTTAATTCAATAGATGCAATTCTATTATAGCATGCATATTAGGAAGATTAAATTTTCACATATCGCTGAAACATGGTTCCAAATATAGTGAGTCCAAAATCAGTCTCACTTTGAATAAATTTTAAGCAAATATTATATAATACGTTTCAAAAAATTAATAAGTCAAATTAATGAATGCAAATATAGGAGGGTTTCAGTTATTGGCATTTTGATAATTTTAATAAAATACAGTATTTTTTTTTAAGTTTTTCATCTTTACCTAACTTGGGCTTTCTCTAACAAATGCTCTTTCCTCTTCAATAAATACAAATTCAGTCAACTACATATATTTCAGTTTTGCCAATTCTCAACTGACATTGGAAGACAAAATTTACCTTGGGTGGTTTCCTCTTTAATTATACCATAACAGTTGCTTTGTTCTTGAATTTATAACAAATATTTGTCACAATAATCGCAATAATTATTGTGACACAAATTTAAGAAATGTTTGAGCACAGAGGATAAAGCTTAAGCAAATTGAAGTTTAACCAAATTTCTATTTATACTTGAAGGTCATTATTATTGAAATTCTGATTAACAAATTCACTGGATGAAAACCAATCATTCATAAGCATCCTACGGCAAAGCCCATTTTTACAGCGAAAAGTGGTCAGAATCGGCATGTTGTGGAATGAAAAGTTAATTATTCATTCTGGACGTTTTCAATTATATTTCCAGTGTGCCAGTTGGAATGGGTTATCAAGGAATAAACAAAAATAGAGGGGAGCTTGCGGTATAATCTAGCAATATATTCACATAGGAAAGGTGATTGAATGAAAATGGCGTGTCTCATGATTGGTCTTTCTAAATGGGTGGATTAAAAATGTTATGGGTTGGTGAGTTACAATTCCAGTGACTGGCATGGAGGAATAGAAGCTGAATATTAGTAGCATAAGATCAACTAAGAAAGATATATACCCAAACAGAATGTATTCAAACGCAAATCTAGGTACTGATAATCAATCAGAATTCCAAGGATAATTTTTATCAGTAACGAATTAGCAATAATAATAAGCAGTTTCAACATTTTCGATAATTGATTAATATTAATTTCAACTATGGGAATTTTATCCATGCTATTAATTGTTTATAAAATAGTTCTCCGAAGAGAACATGTATTTTCCAAGACATTCCATAGTGATTTCCGCCTCTTTTTTTTAAATTTTAAATAATTACTAGGCAATTCGGTTGCAAGCAGTTTTCTCTTTTACAGATATGAATAGATATTTTTCTAAGAAAAATATCAATATTAATGTGACCTATCTTTATTCAAACATTTTTTTATAAAAAATAAATAACACGAATGAATGAAATAAATTTACAGTTAAAAAATCCTATTAAGATTATTCTATCTTCTTTGAATGAACAGAAAAAAAAACTCGAATAAAAGTTGAATTCTTTTAAGTAATAACAATTAATTATTATTCATACTATTAAAATTCTTTCTCAACCAAAGTTCCAGTTTCGAAATATGACTGCCAACATTTTCATGTCAACCCTCTTTTGTTCTAGACTTGATAGAAACGATTATGTGAAAGGATTTATAAGACTCAAGAAGGCTAACAAAGAAATTCAAAGACTCATGTTCTTCTGTTTATTTACCTTATATAAAGAGGAAAAAATACTTTCACGAGACAGACTATTCAAACGATTTCTCTTGTTTTTTTCATGAAATTTACCAGTTCGTGAATGGCTACTATATAGTAGAATCCATTTATTCTCGCTTTTATTCTTTTTATTCGCTATCTTTTTAATCAGAAGATTTGTTCTGCAAACGCTGTGTTTTCTTGTTCTGGTTTTACACAAATTCAACAGTCACATGCATTTGGGTGAAAATTTTGAGATGTTTAAGAGGATATGGACTCTAAATACTATTTACATGAATTCTAACTACTCTGTTTTCATTGAATGAGATTACTTTTTCTGTTTTGTAAAAGTAGAGCAAATCAGAAATTGGGATTTTTTCATCATCAAGTCCACACTCTTTCAGAGTATTAAAAAAACCCACAAGAAAGGCAATTAGATAATATGTTTTATTTTTTAAACGTCGAGTTATATCTCGATATCAGTCTGTCTAAAGAGCTGTAATTTAGAATTCATAATTTCTTGCAAGTTTTTGTGATAACACTAATAATGGTCATAGTAGGTGACATGTAATTGCCCTTTACATTCTATTTGAAAAACATGGCAATTTCTAAAATATATGAATAGTTTTAGTTGATTTTTTTATGCACCTAGTTATTTGGAAAATTTCATCATTAAACTGTGACCACAAAAACATAAACAAATAAGTACAATCTTAGGAAATTTATATAATATTTTTATCATCATAATTTCATTTCCGAAATACTTTTTCTGTGGTTTTATCAAAGAAAAATCATGACACAATAGTTATAAACTGTTCTCTGAATGGTTCTAGTTAATTCCTATAATGAACTTATGCACTGCAGTGTACGTGTCTTATAATAGAAATTTTAAGACTCGATGGTTGTTAAGATTAAAATTATTTAAAGAGTCATCAAAAAAGTTGTTCCAGTTTCTTTACAGACTAGCAAGTTGAAAAACTACAACTTTATTTAGAGTTGCGTTTCTTTCAGAATAAGGGCCAAAAGTATTATGTACTAAATGTGTCCTAATTAAAAAAATAAGGAAATTTGTACCTTTATCTTGGAGCACCGTGATTATAATCCTTAATTATGTATATAGAGTTATGATTTTAAAATGGATACCTCATTCTGAATTTATTTTTCATGTTTGTAGCATTTTTATCGAATTTACATGTTTGCGAATATACAAACAATTAGCTATTTGCTAATTTACTAATTTTACCAATCCTATAAGGCATTTTCAACCACTTGATATTCATGGTATTACTTTTATTATGAAGGGTTTAACGTAGCAGGCCTTCAAGTGGTACACCCTAGTTAATACTAAATCTGCTAAGGCTTTACATATTTCCTTGTGTCTCTGACATTTTTGTAAGGTTAGGGATCTAATGGCGTCATAGTCAATTTTCTGGGTATTTGTAAAAAATAAATAAAAAACTTTTATTATGCTAATCAATTTCCAATGTTTTGCTTAAATAAAATTTGGCAATTAAACTAATTATTTGCAAAATACTTAATAAATGAATCAGAAAAAATACAAAGAAATATAATGCTAGGGTAAATTAGAAATGAAAAATAATAATGCACTGAGTATTTTATATCTAATAAAATAAATAATTAAAGTCTTTGCAATAAATTTTTTTAAAAAAAAGTATAAACCAGAAATATCTTCTAAAAATATGAAAAATTATACTGAAAATGTAAATTATTATATTATCTTTTGTTAAATATTTTGCATATCTAAACGCATTATATTACACAGATGAATAGAAAATTAAGAAAATTAATGACAATAGATATTTAGAGCGATAAAAATTAGTATTTTCTAATGAAATGAAAGGGCAAAAAAATCTAGAAAATATTTAAAACATGTAGGGTTAAAATCCAATCAAAAGTATTCATATCCAAATAAAAAATACATACTTTATTATGAAAATTGCCTGTCATAAGGTTCTCTGTCCCTCAAAGCTGTCTGTTACAAGGTTTAGATAAAGAAAATATGGGGAAACTTCTGGGTTCTAGGCACTTTTTAATAATTATCTGCAAATGATTTTTCGCAAATTCTAATAGAAAATGCTAATAAGATGAATTCCAGTAAATGAAGTCTATTTTCTCTTTCTTTCTAAAAACTGATATTACTTTAAAAGAAATAAAAATCTATTACTCATGATTTGCTTTAAATTAAGAGAAATGATTTCGATCTCAAACACGAACAAGCTTCTTTTTTTGATAAGGAAAACTTTTCTGGAAATCTCTTTTACAATTGCCTTACAGTTTTGCTACGTAAGAAAAGAACATTTTTTTTTCAAGCTTCTTTTTCTCTAAGTGAGCAATTAACGAATTTCAACAAATGCCTCTTTTTTTTGTTCATTTCTAGTTTAATAGTAGGGTACAGCTTTCATCCGTTTAATATCGGACGCTTCAACAATTATGATACGAAATTCAAGTGATCGTTATCTATAAGAACAAACCGCATATAAATTAAGTAGTTTTTTTTTAATTGATCAAGCAAAAGGAAAAGAATTACAGAAGGATTTCTTATTCGTTTATTCTTCATAATCATTTATAATCAAAGACAGAGAATTGTTAATGCGCAACTAGGAAGAGATAGTTTGTGATTACATATCGGATGAAAGGATCATTATAATCTGCTGAGTTCTTAACAACTGGATATAAAGCCAATCATGTAGAATCAGGAATGTAATTTGTAAGCAGTAATCATTAGAACAAAAAAAATAATAAGGTTCTCTCTTATTTCTTGGGAATATTTATTCTAAGTATTATCTTTCATTTTTAAAAGACAAGTGAATCCATGTACATAGAAAAAACAAATTTCATCAAATCTTTGTATCAAAATTGTGTAATATTAATTGACTGAATTTTGTGTTAATATTACAGTTATTACCCATAACGGGAACCAACTTGATAAGATTTACGTTTAAATAACTCTCTGTCGGCATATAACAGACAAAAGAGTAAAAAGAAATGATGGATAGAATGAGGTAAATAGAATTAACCTCCGAAATGCCTTAAGAACTTCCGAAATAACTTTTTGATTTGAAGGATATTTTTAAACTATTTTTACGAACACTGTTTTTGGAATGTAAAAAAATTTTGCTAAAAAAAGTGACATATTGGATTATCTCGATCTACGCAGATATAATGAGCTTGTGGAAAATAAGCGAACATGTGAGACATGCCACAAAGTGTCAATATTTTATAATTAATTT
>JAPMOQ010037330.1:836954-875508 GCA_026543055.1 Argiope trifasciata | reverse complement strand
CCTTCTAATTTTATTTATCCTATTATTTCCGAAGAAGCCAATCATGTAAAAAACAGTAACTGTTCTTTGAAACGATCTGTACAAATTTTTTCATAGAACTTTCATAAATTTTGAAATCTTAATATTTTCTTCTTTCAATTCAGTAGTCGGATAATATAATTTCCATAATGCATCCGATTTTAAAACTAATTCTCTTCCAAGTCTTATGAGAGTTGTTTTTTTCTTTGCATTTAAAAATCTCATTCGTAAAGAGCAATATTTTCCAGATCGAGGTCAGGGAGTGGTAATTCGAACTCTGACATTAATTAACCGAGGGTGCGGTATTCTTGTACCCAACGTTTTTTGAACTTACTTGAATAGATTTATCAGACCAACAGTGTTTCCATGACACATTAACTTATTAGTTGCAAAGTTAAATTATTGTTGCAATGTTACAATTAATTGGGCCATCTTATTGGCAGTGTGATTTGCTGACGGATGAATTTTGTTTATGCTTTAGACGTTCTAATTAAATAATACTTCATTAATTTGTCTCTGAAAAATTATAATTCTGATTCAGCTTGTTAATAATAATAATAATAATAATAATAATACACTTTTTTATATTATTTAATCACGATGCTCTTTTTAATATTTTATATTGGAGATAAAAATATTCGAATTACAGAAAATAATTATTTTATTATCATTTATATGTTATTTTCTTTCTTTATAATTTTTATGATATATCTCATGTAATTTTTTTAATATTCAGGTAGTAACTTAGTTTGAATAAGTTGCTGTTATAAATTATTTTTTCAACCTCAATATCAGTGAATTAAAAATAAAAAATCAAATAAAACTGAAAAAAATGGTTACTAACAATTTATTTGTCTAAATAACTTACGGAGGTTTAGAAAATTTTAAACATTTAATTTATACCATATGCAAGAGCTTGAACAATTTACACTGATGTCTATGTAAGTGCAAACTCAGTAAGCCTAAAATAAAAAATATACAAAATCTAAGCGGATTTGTATATTTTTAAATATGATATTTTAATAGAAAATTAAAATTATATTAAGGCTCTTAAATATTTAGAATTATTTTATTATATACTACACATTTTAATTTAAACGAAACAATCCGTATTATATAATAATTGTAGAGATAAAGAATTAATCAATTGCAAAAAATAAGCAAAATTTAACCAAATTTACAATAATATTCTCTTATTTATATTGAAAATTGATGTAAATTTTAAATTGGAAAGATTTCAGGCAATATATTTCAAATGCGAATATGAGCAAAAAACATAAATTTGGCTATTTGCATGAATAACATTATAAGTAAAAACTATAAATTACTACTAAAAAAATAAATTACTTTATTAATAAAAATTTGAATTATTGAATGCATATTCTTTCATAAATTCTTTATTATTGATAAGGATGCAAAAAAAAAACATTTTAATTATTAGTTCGTGCATCAAAATATTAAAATAAATTTTTCAGTTGATAATTAATAATACATTTTTCACTTGCTATTTTCTTTTTAAACTTACCTTATATTTGTTATATATGTGCTTCTGCTTTTCGTAAAGATTACATTCCATACCATTTACGGTATATCTTTGTATAATTCAAGTTCTTTTTAAATACTTTAGAAAGTTACCTTTATCCAAAAAAATGCTAAGATAAGGAAACTTTTGTTTTCAAATACTTCATCATAACATTAACCTGTTCCGCCTAATATCACAAGAAAAAAAATTATTTTGCCACTTAACAATTCATCATGTAGAGAAATCAAAATTATTTACGTAAAAAAATAAGTAAAATATTTAAAAACAGTTAAATTTTATTTATGGTAAGAAGTAAGGGAATTTCTTGTAAATTTATAGTACATTATTTCTTACGTTGGACCATCTGAGTTAGCAAACAAAAATTTACCTGGTTTTTTTTTAATTCTTCCAATTAAAAAATCAATGCACAAATTCATTGTAAATTACATTTCGAAGAAAAATTTTAATTTCGTCTAGAAAAATCGTTTGCTTCAGAAAGAAAACCTTTAAATGTTGCCATCCATGAAAAAACGATTTAAAAAATTAAGTGCAAATATTGTTAAGAATTTTTTTAATTCTTAGATTTATAAAGAAACTAGCTAGAACCCGGCACGTTGGTGGCACCGAAAAAATATTAAGTGCTATCGATCAATAATTTGGCAATGTTTTATCGAAATAAGATGAATGGTACGACAGTATATAAAATAAGAACAAACAAATATTCATTTTTACATGTTAGATTTGAGTATTCCTTTAGGTTGTAAAGTTGTAAAGTTTGGTGAGTGTTCTTTCAGAATGGAAATAAAATAAATTATTTATTGTGATTCGTTTAATATTCGTTCAGAATTCTCAAATTTTATTGAAATATTTTCTTTTAAAATTGATTAAACACAGAAAATAAATTTATACCATAAAATCGTTAATATATTGAAAAGATAACTTTAGATGTTGCAAAATTATTTGTGCAACAATATTTTTGGTAATTACTGCGAAAAACGCTAAAATTTCTTAAAATTTAAAATCTTTAGGGTTGATCTCCTCAAAATTTTCTCGCTTAATCTGTAATAAGGTTGTTCAAATATATCTTTTGCGATCTTAATTTTGAGCCAGACTTATTTGCTATCAAAAATATTTAATTTGAAACCCGATTCTCCGAATATCTAACATCTCTCAAACATGCATTAAATTATTTAGGACTTTGGATTCAACCGATTTTCTGCCCAAAACAATTCAAACATGAGTTTTTCTAGCAAAAGCTTATTTCTATTTATTACAAAATGGAATTAACAGTTTATTTATATTTATTACAGGGTGGAATTAACAGGTTATTTAAATATGTTACAGGAAGGAATTACAAGAATTAAAAAGTAGACGGGTTATTTTTCTTTTCTTAAGAAAGCATGCATGATTAATTACTGCTACTATTTAGAATATCTTATAACTTTATAAGTTTTTATGCTCATTGCCAGCATTACGAGATGTACTTAAATTAATAAATTAAATCATCTTGTAAGTAAATTAATATACCAAATATACTAAATTATTTTACTATTATAAAATAATTTTCTAAAATACATATCGTTATTTTTCTAAAGTTATTTTTTTGGTGATGAAAACTCTTCAGTGAATTTTAATGTTTATTAAGAATCATAAACTAATTTCAGTTTTTTTTATATCAAGAACAATTTATGAAACTAAAAATCAAACTTAACAAAACTTATTTTCTAAATATTTTAGAAAAATGTTAAGAAATCTACTAATTTCTTAAATGAAATGAAATTCTTTTATCAGCTGGAATTCCTCTAATTATCGTTTCATGAGGAATCAGTTGGAGTTCTAGATACTGATTAAATATTACATCAGTTAAAGTTCCGACAAATCGGGTTATGGGCAATGAAAACGATTCTTCAATTGCGAAAAAAAAACCCCACTTTCATGAATAACAGCCACAAGAAAGCCATGAACCCAATTTAATTTAAGCAGTTTTATCAAATACAGATTAAAAAAATACCCATAAATATTCAGTAATATAAGTAGAAATATTTCTGTAAAATGAACAAGATATATAGTTCCTTGAAAATAAGGATTTTTTTTATTTCCTTACTTTTATGTAGAGAAAGAAATATAATTTAAAATTCGTGTATCACTAAGAAGAGAGAGCACTTTTTAAATGCATATTTGCATTCTGTATATTATCTGGTGAATTCAGACATGTGTAATATGGTATAGTTGTCTAAAAAAATTCTCATTAAAAAAAAGGTTTTTTTAAAAAACTCCCATTTAATTTTTAATAAAATCGTTCTAAAATTTATATTTTCTCTTAATATTTCATAATATTATCGCACAAGACCATAATCATACTATTTTAGAGTGCAAATATAATTATTATTTACATAAATTCTACACCATTCTATGATACAACGAACAATATTTTTTAAAAGTCGTGTTGTTTTGACTTTTCTGCCTGATTTCTGTTTATTTTATTTTTTCAGAAATTTGTTTCCACAAATCAAAAGAAATTATTTAGAATAAACTATTTATTATTAGCCTATCTAATAAAAATCTTGACTCTGAAGTTTTATTTCTTCATTAACGTTTTCATATGGGTATTTTGAAGCCAGGTATTAGATTTCGGTTTCAGATTGTCAGTTTTGAAACCAAATTCAACTAAAAGTCAAATGATTATGCAGACCTAATAGACGCCAAATCTGTTTAGGAAGATAAAATATTTTTCCGCTTGTCTAGTGTGGAAGTTTAGAGAAGAGAGACCTCTTTGGCGTCATCTTCTGCCTTCTACTATAGCTCAAAATGGTGCAGAAATTCATTTAACATTTTGTTCCAAAACGGAAGTCAGAATAAAATAAATATATTTCACTTATCTATTTTACATATACTTAAACTAGATCTCTAAGCGAAACTTCAATTATTGCAACAAAAAAATAGACAGAAAAATGCAAAGCTTTTAATTTGATTTTGTGGTGAATTTGATATTTTAGAAAAAGAAAAAATCTTGTTTATTAATTATATAGGTTAATTTTACTAATATAACTTGTAATGACTATATTTAAAAATGACTTCTTGGGTAAAATTTTTATTAATAAGGAAAAATTACTATTATTCACTCTTTTTAATATGCGATTCAAATTTAAAAACTTAAAGAGAAGATACTGATAGCAATTCAATAGTTTTGATCTAAAACATTTTTTAATTTAAATTTTAGCATCAAACTAACAAATACAGAATGCTTACATTTGAAATAGTCTATTACTTATATATAATGCTATCAATCTCAGTTTAGGTAATCATTTGTTTAAATAAAGAGCACGAATTAGAATAATTATTAATTTTTTTTGAATTCCAGAACTGAGATTGTATTTAAAAGAAGCAAATCGTGACATTTGTCCATCGTGAATAATATAGTAGAAACTCAGAACAGATTTTATGACCTTGAATGAAATAACGGCTCTTCAAATTTTTGGGTGTGGTTACGCTTACAAGCATGATAAGTTCGTAATGCTTCAGTACATTTTTTCTAGCTAGACAGTAGGATCTTTTTAACTTTCGTTTTTCCACGGTAAGCTTAGATTCATATAAGGGCACGTACTTGACACATTTAGACTATTCGCCTCACCCACAACACCCTTAAAACTCCCCTTACTTAATTAAATGAAACTTCAAATCTTTTCTCAATCTGTAGAAATTCCCTGTGTTGAAATTTTTGCCAATCCATCAAACTAAAATGTGTGCCACGCTTATGGGTTATGGAATAATATGTTACGTTTTTATCTCGCTCTGAAAATCTATGGTTGGTTAACTGTTCCTGACATTTTATAAAGTATTTTTGCTTCTAAATCTACTAATAGCTCCAAATAACCCTTTTTCGCTTTTATTTATTTTCTATTATAAAGCCTTTTAAGAATTATATTTTAATGTACTTATTAAACGAGTATTCCATTATCTTTGAAGGGCAAATTTTGATATTTCAAAGATTTTTTTTTTTTTTTTTTAACATTTTTGGAAAGTTAAAATATAAATTATTTTGTTGCTAGTAAACTATTAGGATATTAAATAAATGTTACTTCAAGCATGAATAAATATTTTTTATAAATTTACCTATTTTCCATATGTATTTTAAGCGAATTAATAAATGTTTTATGACCTTGAATGAAATAACGGCTCTTCAAATTTTTGGGTGTGGACTTTTTAAATAATAAAAAAAATTTAAATAATGAATAGAAATTTATGTAACTAATAAAAATTAAAATAATAATAAATTGTTATTTAAATTTTTATTTATCATGTTTCTAACAACAATTTAATAAAAAATAAATGGCTAATAAAGGCTTTAGTGATGGTTTTAATTGTGGCCTCTGATGGCTTAATGATACTAATAGTTCTGCAAAAGAATATTAAAATTTTATTTCAATCTTTTTTTCATATTTTCGTTTATGATGTGAGATTTTTAATGTTTAGCATATTTTAGAAAATAATATACAAATTTAATATTTCTACTAGCAATATTTAAAGTGCTTGAATGTTTCTTTTAAAATGCGTCTTACTTCTGATTTCATTCGTGAAGTGTCTTTTCTATTAATTATTTTTTTAATCAAAAATATGACATCTGTAACGTTCTTACTTCTCTCTAAATCGTTTAATAAAAGGGACTGCTATTTAAATCATGCGTGCAAATCACAACTGAAGTGAATATATTATTTTAATTTTAAAAAATTCAGATTCTATCTTCTAAACCTCAAGTTACTTTAGCTTTATTTCTTTATTCCTATTTTAAACAACAAAGATATTTTTTTAAAAATCCATCTTCTTTAAATTTTAACAATAAGAAGAAAAAAAATAAATGTATGGTGAAACCATAAAAATGGGAAAATAATTTCAGAGGAACAATGTAATCTATTGTTAAAAATTAAACAAAAACAATTATTTAAAATTGTCAAAATTCAGAAGAAAATTAACAAGAATATTAAATTAGTATCAACTAAAATTAATTTAATTTCAAGCTGAATAAAAAATTTTGTTGCTATAATAATTCCAGAAATTATGGAGAATGAACGCTAAACTTTGGCTTAGTTTTAATTAAGTAAATTTTTAGCGTTTCCATTTTCCAAAGTGTTTATTTGCTAAGTTTCATGGCTCTTAGATAAATAGTCTGGCTTGAAGATCTCCAGAATATGCACATTTTTCTTTATCACTGTTAGACATAATTATCTAATTAATCATTTAAGGGCTTCATTTCATTTATAATCATTGATTTATCAAACATATATCTTTAGGCGCAAAATTTATCATAATTAATCTCATTTTACCTACGACTATTTAATGTTTCCATTCTTAATGAATTTTCAACACTCTTTCTTACGTGATTACCCAAAGGACATTTTCCAAAAATATCTGACCTATTTAATGGAGATTTTTGTCACCACCATTCTTCAAAAGCTTCCTTCATCAATCAGAACCACTTATCTATTTACATTCAAAGTCAATGTCATCTTATCTCAAAGGAAATGACTGTACTATGACATCGAAAATATAGTGGATTCCTCTGTACCCTCCAGTTTACAGTGACGTAAAGATTCTTTTTCGCAGCCATATCACATTCACCTCAAAACATTCAAAAATGACTGTCATTTTATCAGCTGTTGACATTTCTCAAGCAAACGAGAGATTGTCATGTCCATGAAAAATCTGGAACACCTGCCCAACTTTTTAATGCTAATTGAGGGAAATTTTACAAAAACGTAGTTTTAAATAGTTTCTACACTTCCGATTCTGTTTTAATCTTTGTATTTTCTATTATGTTTATTATGCAAAAGTGAAATCTCATAATCATCCAAAATTTTCTCAAATTATATTTTTGAGACTTTCATAAATCCGGAGGAAAAACGTTTTAGTCTGTAAATACAATTAAAAAATTGGAAAAAAACACTAGTAGAATTAATTTTGCCTTTTCATCTTTTAATCTAGTTTTTAGATCTGAATCAAACTGTGAGTAAAATTTATCTAATAGCTGATGAGTGCCCGTATGCTTTTTGACTCCGGTAATTGCGAACACCATAACTCAAAAGAAATTACAAGCTAAATGAATTTAATTTGGTAATTGGCTTTGATATAAAAATTGTTTCAAGTTTAAAATTTAAACTCAGGTGGAAAAAAATGAAAAGATCCGTTTTTTTAGTAGATATACAATGACAATAAACGTAATTGTGCCTATTTTGTAGGAAAAGTAAATCCAGTGAATAAAAAATAATTCTTCTTACGATTTTACTATCAGCTATATTTTTAATAAAGGCTACTGTCTCTCATAACTAAGCTATCGAAGTTCCTTTACCTACATATTTTACTATACATCTATTTAAATAAATTATACACATTGGAAAATATAGAATAAAGTCTTATAATATTATAAACTATACATCTACTTAAATAAACTATACAAATTGGAAAATATTTAAAAACTCCTCTAATACTATAAATTATGCATCTAAAATAAATTATACAAATTGGAAAATATTTAAAAACTCCTATAATATTATAAATTATACATCTAAAATAAATTATACAATTGGAAAATATAGAATATAATCTTATAATACTATAAGTTATACACTCATTTAAATAAATTATACAAAAATAGAAGATCTAGAATAAATACGTTCCCTAATTTTACCAACTAAGAAGAATGGGAATGGTAATATATGTTTAAATGTTATTTTGTGGGGGCTTCTGCTATTCACAGAGCAGAATGCCTTAAATATTTTTATCTCCAATTTTATATCACAAGAAACCTCATTTGACGCACACACACACACACACACACACACACACACAGAGAGAGAGAGAGAGAGAGAGAGAGTGGTCTAATCAAACCTTTGCCAACAGTGTGGAGTACATCTGAATATCTTTTATTAAAGCATTCTTCGAAAGTTCATTAAATTATATACTGCATATTATTTAACATTTTTTAGGCAAATTATTGCTTGATGGAAATCGTGAAATTCCTTGTTGAAATTTACGAAAAAAATCCCTGTTTTTCAATAAACAATCAAAGTTTGGTCTGTTTTGGCCTTATTTTTATCGAATGTTAGGCATTATTTTGCCATTCTTATCTGGCAGCCTTTTATCGGCACACCCACAGCAACTGGACTTTACTTGAAGTGGAAATGGAAAAGCCTTCCTTCCATTTATTCATCTTTTTTTTTTTTTCTGCTGAGGAATGAAATGGAAAAAGTATCCATGAAACACAAAGAGGTGTGAGAGGGCAGGTCCATTACGACACGATGATAGAATCTGCAGTTTCCTTGCAGTATTGAAAAGTAGACGCATGGAATGGCCGTTTGTAGATCCCATTGACCCACTCCTGTCAAGCAGACATCAGTGACTCCCTTTACATGTGAATGGAATGTCGAATTTTTTTAACCCTGTTTGAAATCTTGACGCTTTTTTTTTATTATTATTTTCAAGCTGTGATACACTGCTGTGCTGGTATTCAATGGCGAAATTCTACTGATTCTTCTTTGAAGATGCAATTAGTTGGGAATGGCAAGATGTCGTCAGAGTTAGTAAAACGGGGAAAATATGCCAAAAATTTCGTATTATGAAAAAATATGGATGCATTTTCTTCCCGAGAAATTCTTTGTTTCTTTATATTTAAGTTCTGTTGAAAGATTATCTCTCACTTTTAATTAATGTAAATTTTATGTTTTTAGGAACAAATTTAATCAATTTCTCTAGAGAGAATACTTTCACTCGTCTTATTTATAAAATTACATTAATTTTATTTTTGTTTTCTTTTGAGAATTTTTTTATTTCTTTTAAAATCTGTTACTTGAGAATTCTCAATACATTATTTAATGACCTGAAAATGTTTTAAGGCAAATCAATCAACTTATCGTGTATAAAAATTATTTAAACTTCTTTATAAATTATATTATTTTGTTATAGAGTCATTTTTTATCCATTTGCCACACTAAATTGCAATGTCGCATTTAGAATTATGTTACTGGGGAATTTTTTTTGTACCATTTTTATCGGCAACTATCGCAAATAAAATTATTCTAAGCTGGACATTTATTTTTTTTTTCTTCATTTTTAATTCTTTTTCTTCATTTTTTTATTTTGCCATTAACGATAAAAGTCAAGTTAGATTAAAATTTTAGTAAATATTATCAGTAAATAGAGCAGATATTAATGGTAATCTTTCTTTTATTATCTCCTAAAAATATTTCTCTATTAGCTTTGAAAAATTTACTGAGCTCTCTTGGTTTTTTAATTATTCTTACAGTACTAAAAATTACTACTAACCCAATCTCTTTAAATGTATTTTTACTCCACATAACTAAGTAGAAGTTTATATGGGCATTATGAAGAAACACTGCTATATTCCTATTATGATAAAGTGTCCTATATTTTTAGTTATAAAAATTCTCGAATGAAATGAATAAGAAAAGATTTGAAATATTGTTGTACAATCGATTTATTACATGCAGTTATTACTTTATCTTAAAAATTAAGTAATCGAATTTAAAATTCGCTTTAATATCATGATGATGAAGCCGTATCTACGTTACAAAGGAAAGAGATGTGCAGTAGCTTCTGAAGATTGACCCCTCAGCATCTGACTTCTACGTCATATGAAAATGACACTCACACACTCTCTTGCGCAATCCCTTTTACATGGGTGCTCTTTCACACAACTCACAGAAAGAACACAGGGTAAAGAGCAACCATGCCCGAACCAGGACTTAAATTCTCAACGCTCAAATCACACAGAAGACAGGCTACTCCTAGGTCAGACACAGACATCACTTTTATCTTTGTTACATGATCGCTATTTTTCTGGGAGATAATTTTGAGAATCGTCTGTCAGCTTAAAATCAAATTTTAGGTCGCAATTATGACAATTATAAATCGTATTTCAAACCAATAATTACAGTTTTGGTATTAATTTTGTCATTTAAATCAGTGGTGAGCAAACTTTTTTCGACTGCGACCCCTTTTGTAGAGATAAAAATTTTGGCGACCCCTAGAGATAAATGTTCACAAATACGATGTATATTTCGTGCATTTCTTTCGTTTCATCGAATAAAAACATCCTCATATTTGACTCATATTAATTTTATTTATAATTTTAAGAAAATACTTTTTTTATAACACAAAAATCAGTAAATTGTCCTTTAATGAGATGTATGTGGCTGCAAGTTTCTAATTATCTCATCGATGTTTGAATGTATGTTGCTAATTGCAATTCGCATATCATCTTCAGGGTTTAAACGCGAGAGATATTTAGTATGGAGAGGTATTTTGAAACTAGTTTGCTAAATCCAGTTTCACATAAATACGTTAATGCAAATTGTATTAACACTCTGATGGCATTCTTGCGTAAAACGGGATATTGTTTTTCCACGGATAGCCAAACTTTTTGGCAAGGCTGAGTCTTAAATTGATTTCGAAGAGTATAATCCCTAATTAGATAAATCAATTGCTCTTTCTCACTAATTTGAAGAGATGAACTGCATATGTCAAAGGAAAATGGATCACGAATCCTACCAAGATCGTTTTCAGAAAAATCCTCGAATCTTCTCGAAAAAATTTTCTTAAATTTTTCAATCTGATTGGAAATGATTTTTTAAATGTAAATATGCCTATATTATTTTCCTTGATAAAATCGTTAAAGCAAGGGAACATGTCGGTGTTGTTTTTATTCAGTTCAGTTTGTCAGAGACTAAGCTTATTCTTAAAAGCTTGTATTTTACTGGCTATAGTTATAATAGTTGAATTCTCATCCTGCAAGCTCAAAGTCGTTAAGTTTTTCGACAATGCATACATTACACTTTAAATCTACTTTAACATACACTTTACATACATTACGCATTACGGTCAAAGAAAGAGTGGACAGCATGAAATTGCAATTAAACAGTGAGTGACGGCACTTCACTCTTTATATGTACACTGTACAGTATGCAGCATGCAGGGATAATACATTTCATAAAAATTTGGCGACCCCCAAAAAACTTCTGGCGACCCCTAGTTTGCGCACCACTGATTTAAATTACTGTTTATAACATATTGAAGTAAATATTACGCAAGTTTCATGGCAATTACATTAAAATAATACAAAACGCACTGTTTATAGTTCAAAATTCTTTTTAACCAAAGAATTTTACTCAAATCTAATTAATGTTTTTGAATTATATCAACCAGTGAAGCATTTTTATCATTTATAACTCTAAATTAATTCATTTTTTATATATTCACATAATGCTGGTAAAATTCATATTATTTTGCTGTAAAACTTTTTCGATGAACACCAGAAAAGCATTTTACAATTTGAGTTTCATCATACCACAAACAATAAAACGGTACATATTAAATAAGCTGCAATTCTTTATATCGCATTCTAAGGTTTTTCTAAACATTAATTTTTGTTTTCCACAAATAACAGCTTTCACTTCTTCTGAATTTATTTATTAAGTATTCAATCTCCTAGACAAACTGTCATTAGTTAAAAAAAGTTCCTTATCATCTGAAACGTGCTTCGTAAATTAAACATCCGAATGAATATACAGGTGCTAATTAACATTTCGGAAAACCCAGCTGAGACAGTACATCATCACCTTTTAAAATCACGTTGAGTTTGCAGACATGTCATGACTGTCATTAACAAGTCCAAAAAGATATAGGCTAATGATCTGACTGATGTATATCACTTGATCTGACTGTCTGCACTTATGGCAGCAGTATTTTTTATTCCTTTTTGAACAATAAAAATTTCATTATCTATTCCATTGATTTGATTCATTGTACTCATAAGAAAGGAACTATGCTACAGCCTTCAAATAAATAAATTAATAAAATCAGCGAATTAAGACACATCTTTAACAAGAAAGTTGCTTACGCAATAAGTAGTGAATTATTGTAGACATCAGAATGAATAAAATGAATGAATGAATAAAATGGTTTGAATGAATTTATGAATGAATAAAATGGCTACTGAAATTGACTTAAGTTCATTTAAAAATGTCAGTTTGGATAGTTTGGCCCTGAATAAAAGATCATTTCTATTTCTTTTTTCGGCATCAGAAATAAGTGTAGATAATAGAAATTATTCTGAAAAATAGAGGAATTTGATTGAGATTTAATTCGTTTAGGTCTACTTTTATTTCCAACCTTAACTAGCAATCGATTTTTGATAATAGAACCAAGTGTTAGAAGTTAAATTGAAAATTCATTAAGATGAATCCCATAAAAACTTATTTCGTATAATGTGTTAATTGATGATGAATAACTGATATTGGGTATGGATTAAATTTTAAAAACTAAAATCCAATATTATATTAATTTTTTAATGTATATTTAGTTCATCTAATATCTACAATTTACTTTTTTAATTTCAGGAATTATATACATACACATTATTATGTATGTATGTATGCATGTAAACATAATTTTTTAAGCAGAGGTCGAAGAGAGAATTTAAAGCATTCTTTTGTTCCATCCCGGGAGGCAGGATTTGTGAAGAGCAGAAATGTTGAGCACATCAACGCACAAAGACACAAGAGCGAAAAGAGGAAAAGCTGAAAAAAGGGCAGAAATTTTCCCCCAGTGTTTTTATACCGTGAGATTTTGATAGGGATTACTCTACACGTGTCGACCCAGACAAGGGAATTATAGGGATATTTTAAATGAATGTACTAGACTTGGCATTTTATTATCCCTTCACTCTTGGGACTTTGTTGATGTCAGTAATTTTACACAGCTTTCGCTACATTAATTAGGTAAATATATACAATATTATTATTTAGTTAGACCTAAAATACTACCGACTGATGTAGGTTTAAAGAATTCCTTTAAAATTTTCATAATCTATTGTCTTTCTTTTTTAATTATAACAGTTAAAATTCGAACGATAACATATTTTGTTCTATTCTTAAAAGTTGTATCACATGAATAAGGAACAAATTCTTAATAATAGAAACATCCATACCAAATTACGCAAATGCATATTTATTGTTTGCCAACGGATTCTAAGACTTTCCACGCTTTTGCGTATGCGTTAAGATGGATTTAATTCTGTAAAATAGGGGTGACAGGGAAAGTTGAAATGTTTACATTTAACAAAAACGTAAATTCCAGAAATAAAGCACATCCTTTCGTGAGTCGTTCCTCAGTGACATACTGAAATGAATAGTAATGTCAAGAACAAAACTTCAGCCATTTTGTCGGTGACGATATATGAAATGAAATCATTGAGTACATACAAATAAATAAATTGAACAATATTATGAACGCGAATTATGAGAAGAAGCTTTTTTATCCATTTTGTCTTCAAAAATGCTTACACTAAATCAATTTTTCTTCAAATCATAAATGTTATATTATCCCCTTATTAAACCAACTACTAACTAAATCCATTTGATGCAATGAGCAACATAAAAAAAAATCTTTAAAAAAAAACTTTCTGTGTAATTGTATGCATAAATTATAAGAAGAATAAGTCAGAGAATATTTGTTTTTAGTCTTAATTTAATGACATAATGTTTTCGAGTTTCATTACAAATAATATGGAAATTTAATATTTTTTAAATGATGCAAAGTTATTTCCTTTTAGCAGACAATTATAAATAAACATGTTCCTATTTCTGGTTCTGTTGTTAAGAAATTCTTATTACTTTGCCCCTTTTGTTCTTGAACATATAATAAAGAATCATTTGCAAAAAAGATTCTTCTATTTTCATAGAACTAATTTGTTTTAAAACTGTTAAGAAAACTAAAACAAAGAATTTATAAAGAAGAATAAGCTGAATGAAGAATGAGAAAATTCCTCCTAGGTATTTAAAACTAGCGTGTTTCTGTAAATCGTTTTGTCTTTCTGCACTAGCTTTGTCATTAAATTTAAATAAATCATTGTCTTTCAAATACATCTTTTTTTAACATCTAAACCAGTCATTTAACTCTCATGTAGGAGGATACAGGTGTGAAGCACACCTTAAAAACTCTAGTAGAAAAACGATTTTGTTATTGCAAAGAGCATATGAGTATGATAAAACAAGAAAATAATTGCTTTTATTCTCATCATTTTATTTATGTGTATCCTTAGTAGATATTGTTTGTTAAATAAATGCGTTTAGGGCATTGTTTCTAATATAGTTCTTTGAATTACTGTTAGTTTTCCTTTTGTTTTTAAAACGATTTAACCCATAAAGATGTATGTATTTGCTATTAATATACTCACTGTAATCATCCTGTGTAGTAAAGATGATTTTAAGTGAAATTCAAAAGACTTCAACTTTTACCAATGTTTCTGAAAGTTTTTGTTTTAAAATATTTTGTTCATAAAATATTGAAAGAATAAATATTGTAATAAACAAGGAAATTGATCTCGTTAAATTGATGAATCTACTGAAGAACGGGTCAAACACTTTCCTGAAAAATCAATTACGCTCATTAAACTTCGTGTGTGTGTGTAATGATTTTAAATTTTGGAAATAGAGGGCAGGTTCGAAGACATTGAAGAAGACTTTTCATTTTAAAGTTTGCTTTATTCCATCTCCAGAGACGGGCATGAATATTTACAAGCAGCGTGGACAAGCAGAAGTGTCGAAAAAAGGCGGAAATTAATTTTCCCTAATTTTTTATATCATATTTTGATAGGGAAAATATTGTTACTGTGTCAATATATTATTAAGTTTCTCATGGGGATTAACTGAACATGTGACTTTCAAAGCAGGGAAACACAGAGATCTTTAAAAAAGGATGTGCTTATTGAACATTTCTCTAGCCCTTCACGAGAGAATATTTTAGAATGAAGTTAATAGGAGCTAAACTAGGATAAAACTTTAGAAATTAATTAGGATTAGATTAAAATTTAAAGCATCATTATATTTATATATATATATATATATATATATATATATATATATATGAGAAATATGTAGTTCTTTGTCAATTTTAGAATGAAGTCTATCAAGAAAATCTGTATTTGTTTCCTTGTGCATGTGCATGCGATCAAACTTGGTATTACTTAAAAAAAGCATATAATAAACTTGTAAACAAACTTTTTTACCTATGGAATTACGATATTTGTTCGATTAATTTTGGATCAAATCTTTAATCGGATTAATTATTCCCAAGAATGTGCTCCTATGTCTATATCAGTAGGATTATTCAAGAGCCTAGTGAGCAAAGCTAGGAATTAGTTAAGGGATCTATATAACAAATTCTGAAAAATTTGTATAGTGCGTTTGATTTAGGGTCTAATCAGTCAAACTGAAACCTTAGTATTTCAAAATATGTACCTTGCAATACTAACCTAAAAATCTATAATAAAAAAGCAATAATCTATTTAAATCTGAAAAGAATACTTCACTCACCGGTTAATAAATTGTTTGTTAATATGGTGTCATATTCTCATTACCACGGAGAGGGGGTGCAGTAGCTTCTGAGAGTTGACTCCTGAGCATCCGAGGGCAAAATTCTGTCTTTTAACTCATATGTAAATGATACACTCTAGCTTGAAAAACCCCTTTTTTACAGGAGGGAAGAGCTCATTCACACACCTTACAGAACTCATGGGGAAAACAACCATTTACAAACAAGGACTCCCATATCAAGGGGAAGACGCGCTATCTCTAAGCCAGGACGATGGCTTTCGTTAATATATTGTTTTTATAGCAAAATGTATATTTTACCGATTTAAAAAATAACGATATTTTTTTCTCTTTTTTTCACAAATTCATATTAATTTTGTAAACAATTACTTATATTGTGAAGACTGATTATTCTGATTATCACTGTTTATTATTATCTCTAGCTAGCTCAAAATGTTCAGTTGAGAGCTAAGCCAGATACTTCCTAAGATCGATTTAAGCCTGAAATGTATATTTTAATCCACTGCTCTATAAATTATTTGTTAATGTATTGTTTTTATAATAAAATGGGTCTTTTACTGAATGGAATAGTAATAGTTTTTTCACAAGTTCATATTAATTCTAGAAACAATCACATACGTATATTTTAATGTCTGACTGGTTTGAATATTTCTGTTTGTCATTTTTATTATTATCTCTGCTGTATTCAAAATTTTCAGTTCAGAGCTAATCCAGACTTAGTTAAACTATGCAGTTTTGGGTGCAGAACTATTTTAGGGACAACATTCAAAAAAGAAGAGATTTTCTTAACAGTCCTTTAAACATAATTGTACTAAATAGCTTTGAAAATCATTAAACTATTATCTGCATATGTCTGGTCAATTTAAGAATTCAATATGAAAATTGGGCTATTATATCTTACGCAATACATCAAAAAACTTGAAATAAAAGAAGAAATTAGATAATCTTACCAGCTTCTCGAGAGTAACAACAATTTAATGTGTAATACTCTATAAATTATAGTATTAAAATTCTCTTTTGAAATGTATTCCTTTAATCTTCATCCTTGTGTACAGCTTAAATCTCTTTAAAACTTGAAGTTAATCCCCTACGATTCAAGAGTTTAAACTTTCTTTTTAAACTTTTGTTTATATCGTTATAACACTTCTTAAGTAACTGAAAAGCAAAGGATTACATTTTTAACAAGTTTTTGTTAAGAAATGATTTAAGATTGTTTATTTGGATTTGTAATTTTAGCGAAGGAATACTATTTCCTTAAATGGTACGAGTCACCATTTAACAACAAAGGAACTGAAAGGCTTGGCTTGGAGCATCTCGAAAGGCTTGGCTCTGATGCTCATAACATGTTTCACTTCATTTGAGAGAAGTCAGTTACTCATCTTAAAAAGATAAAGAAGAAAGTTGTTATGATGTTGACATGCCATCTTTAAACACTTAAAGATCTTTAAACGAAGCCGCCATTTTCTTACCTTTTTTTTCTTGTAAAATCTATGCACCATTCGATATTTTTGAATGAAATTCTTCAATTTTTCATTGCATTCTTTAATTTTTTCCCTTACATATGTCAATTCATGAACGAAAGTTCCCACTTGGAGATTTTCATGACATTTTGAGATCATGCTATTATTGAATTTATCAGAATTTTTCAAGTAGCACCAGCAAGTCTCAAGCAGATAGTTTTATAATTATCAAAGTTTATATGCTGTAATAAATTAAATTAACAAAATGTACATTGTAGTTATTACTTTGGCACCTGATAAGAACACCGCTTAGGTTGTTTCTAAATTTTTATTCTACAAAACTGAATTGTTAAATTTATCTTTAAAAAGTCTTGAAGTTGAGATTAGGAGAAGACTGCTTAATTAAGACTTTTTAGACATCTTTAGTGCCCAATAATAGAAAAGTAATTTCAATAAAGAGAAACTTTATAAACAATATTTTTTAAATTTATTGTTAATATAGTTAACGCTTGAAGAAACGCATTTTAAATTAGGAAAAAATAATTTAAAAACGTTGTCATCAGTCAATTGAAGAAAAACTGATTCATAGATTGGGCCGATTGGATGCCTGGCCCTCAAAATTGACCACAATTTTTTAAAACCCAATTAAACCAGAAATATTTTTGATTCACAAATTCATACTAGCAAACAATATATGAATACAATAGGTCATTTCATATACAGTATCAAATGTTTTTCTTCACACATGAATCAAAGTTTTTGATCCATTAGTTTAGTTTTAATTTTTGATTCTTTTGAACGAATATTTGATACCTTTAATGCCATTTCACAAATTTCTTTACAAGCAATAACTTAAACAACAAATATCTTTGATTCTCTAATTCACGTTTGTATAAAACGTATGAATGCAAAAGACATTTTATGTTCTGTATCAGTTTTTTTTTTTAAATCTCCTTTCTTTATTCTTCTACATATGATACAAAATTGAGAAACTTTAGTTTTTGATCCTTTTGAACGAATTTTGTTTTGTAATCAATATCTTAATTCACCAAGACGTAAAAATTATTCATTATAATTTAGCTTGTATATTTCATTTGATCCCTCTGCCTTCTGTATCACATCGTCCTGTTTTATATCCTTTATTTTTCCTCTGAATTTTTACTTAAGGCACTTTACAAGCAGTCGTTTTTGATGGCAAATGCCCTTGAGCACCAGAAAGCAGAAGTCTGACTTCTAGCTCATGTGAAGATGATGCAAACGTTCGCTTGCACAACACCCCTTTTTACAGAAGGTCTTTTGCATACACCATACATGTAGAACACAAAGTAGAGAACAACCACCCCGAATAAGGACTCGAATCAGATTATGGGGGAGACGCGTTACCCCTAGATGAGTAGCTGAAGCTTTTTATTCTTTTATAGTTATCTTGTTAGCTGTCAGTACTTAAATGCTATCATCAAAATTAAGGAAAAAATTCTTCGAATTCTTCAACTGCAATTCGAAGCCTAATTAAAAATCCCTTTTCTTCATCCGCTTTTAACTCGCTTTTTTTCAAACAAATTTCAGTATTTATTGAAACAAAACATCTCTATTTCTTTCTTTTTCAATTTCATTCTTAAATCCCTTTCTTTGTCAGAGAAAGCTGTAACAAAACTAATCTTTTCCTTACTTTTAAATGTTGCTAATAAATTTCTTCTTCAACTGCAGCTAAATCAGAAGTTCAGATTTCTGCTCTCAATAGCTCAGGGGTCCCTACCTCAGAAGCTACTGCACCCCTTTCCCTTTGCAACGCGAACACTACATCCTTATCATCAACTGCAGCTATAAAAGATTTTATTTCTTACTTTATTAATTTCCCTCTAAGTTCTTCCTATACTAGCTGTAAATTTTTATAGAAACTTGTAACTAATCCATTTTCTAGAATTAATGGCTTTTTAATTGAAAGTGACACCACAATACTAAACAAGCCAACTGTTGAATGGCATTTAGTTAAATTATTTATTGCCCCCAAACTGAAAAAAAAGAAAAGATTTTCATGATGTTTCAGCAGCAGTTGTTTTTTTTTCTTCGGTGGCTCTGTGCAGCTTACTATCCTCAATCAAAAAATTCTAGGTTACTTAATCAAATCAATCTGATTTTAACTCAATAATAGTTCCTGATTAATTTGCAAGATCTTCTTGAGTTGTAGAAAGTTACGATTTATAATGCTTTTTTTCCTGCTTATGTGAATAGCATTAAGACCACCCTTAACTGTACATGATTTTGCAACAGATGTTAAAAATAAATTACTTCCACCTCTTAATGAGTCTATCAATAAACAAATAACGAGCTCTTAATTACTACCCTGCAGATCGAAAACTTCATCAACCCTTAATCCTTTCATTCGATTTCCACAATTAGGCTTTAATTGTCACCGTTCCCTTTCTGTGTGACCGTTGCCTTGGGCAATTAGTGAACTCTGCTGGAAATGGGGTCGTTGGACGGGTGGGGTTCAGAGAGGGGAACCTTCCCCTTGGAACAAACTTTCGAATTCGAACGTACCCGAAGGAGCCGGCTGACATCTGAAAGTGTGTCCTCCAATAAAACCATCTCAAAAAAGAACTGTAAGTTAGGCCTCTTTTGATCGGGGTTCAATGATTTTAAGCATTTTGAAGGGATGTCAGTGTGGTTGTTTCAATCTCTTCGTTCCAAGAAATTTATTTACTTATCTGGACATCATAAAAGATGTAATGGGGGTTAACGAACATCAAAGACGCATTTATAAATCCTGTATTAAATTATATTTATTATTGATGATTAATGTGCTAAACGGTAAGCTTTATACAAAAACTGATCTTTTGAAAAAACGGTTTTAGATGGTTTTCGAATTTTCATCAAAATATAGAATAGTTATAAATATTTTATTTTATTTATATAAAATAAGAAAAAAAAGAAATTAATATCAAAGTCAAAGTCAGTATATAAAAGAAAAATTAAGGATTACATATACATTTTACTTATACAAAATAACGAAAACTAACAAAAATTTCAAATAATATTAATATTATTTAATTTCTTCCTTTCCCCCCCCCCCAATTTTAATTTCTCCTAAGAAAATAGGATTGTATATAAAAAAAATATCCACTGAACGGTGGCCAAGTCTTGTTCTTATTTTGGACAGAATATTGCCTGAAATTAAAAACACTCATTCACTGAGTATTGAGCTTAGTTTTATAATTTTCATAGCATCAAATAACAAATCTATGATTTTTTTTCTTTTATTCGTTACCTCAAATAATGAAAATTCAGTTTTCAGTGTCTTTGGATTTGTAAGTTTTTCTTCGAGGTCTTCAAGAAACTTCTGAATTGATTTTTCCATAGTTTCTTTTAATAAAAGCATTACTCTAATGAGTAGTTTCTTCAATTTTCTCTTCACCAGAATTGGTTTCTGCCTAGGAATTTGAAAATATTCTAGTCATCTTCCCAGATAACTTAAGAATTTTGGTTTTTGAAGCTATAGATAATACACTAGATTTCTTCGCTGAACTAGCGAAGTGGATTTGTTTCGTGGATTTTGCAAGAGCAGCAAAAGAATTACTTCGTGTCTTCTTGAATTCGGTCTTCTAAAGATTATAATAATTTCAAGTTAATAATAATTTCATATCTAAGTCAATAATTTTTCTTTTAACAGAAATCCAAATTTACCTTCACTTGTTAATAAAGTTGACTCTCGACACCCTAAGCTTTCACCTGTAAGACGAATCGGTCCCAACAGATAACATTTCTTAATTTAAAAACCGGTTTTTAAATGTGACAAATTTGCTTTGAAAAACCAATTTTTTTATTTAAAAAATCGGATTTGAAAAACTGTTAAACCCTTCTAAACATTTTATGTAAAAATGAGATCACAGTTGATACATAAAATAACATACATAACTATATTTATAATATTTAAAAAATACTTAAACATAAACTATGTTTTTTTCTTAGGAAATAATTAAAGCCTTGGTAAGAGCTTTTTTGTATAAAATGAAATTAAAAAAAAATCAAATAGAAATTGTTTTAGGACACAAGATTTTTAAAATTTCAAATTAATGATGAATAAAAAAGTTTTATAAAATAAGAAAAAGAAAAGAATCTTTAATTCTCAAAATATATAAAAAAAATTACATGATAAAATTCCCGAAGTGATAGTTAAGAAAAACTCTTTAATTTAAAAATAATTATTTAATAAAATCATTAAAGAAGATCGCGCAAAAAACTCTATAAAAATCACAATATCCTTATTTACTTTAGATGACTATACAATATTAATTTAATCACTTTTCTGTTTCAAGGTAAAACATTATTACTTTTAAAAAATTCTTTAGAGAAATTTATTAGGGTAAAAAATATTTATAGCCACGATAATTTTTACGATATAATATTCATTACCAAATGTATATTTTTCCATTATATTTTCAAATATCTATTTACTTAAACATAAACATTTTGCCAAATCTAATTAAGTGCACGAACTAATGTAAACTTGATAAATAATTCAGTAAATATAATTATTATGTAGGGTGTGTTCTGTTTTATGCATACATGAGCTTTCAACCAGAATACTACTTTCATTCCTTGATTTATGACTATTTGTTCGTTCACTTACTGGTAATTGCTTTTAGTTCGTATAATGATATTTATTCATTGTCTTTAATATATTGAATGTACTTTATTGAACAATTACAATATATTTGCATTAGTATTGAATATGTAGGAAGTATCGATTTATTGATAAAAATGAGAGATTCTACTTGTCTAAAGTGCGGGATAAAGTTCAAATCTTACATTCGCTTCTGATGTAATATAATTATAGGCTTTCTTTAGTAAAGCTGTTTTATTTTATACAATACATTTTGGGATGGAGAAAATATGTCTCATTTTATTGCTTTATTAACATATATCAATGATATTTTTTCTTACCTAAAAAAAGTTGAGAAATAATTTAATTGTCTTCCGGGTTTTGATTAAGAAAATATTATAAGAATGATATATTAATAACTATACATCAAATCTCTTATTTTTATTTTTTATTTTTCATCCTGATTTATCCCAAACTAGAGGATCCTTGTAATTCAGAAAACGGCGATTTGATATAATAATAAGATTTTAAGTATTGGTACTCATCATTAAATAATATTCTTTAAAAAATAAACCCCAGGAATTTCATAAAATTTAATTTAATTTAAATTTATCTAAGCTATCTATCTATATACATATTTATGTATTTAATAAATTATTTAAAAACTTTAAACTTTAAATCTTAAACCAATCTTATTGAAATCTTAAACGATTACCTATAATTCTACTTTTTGCTTGAAGCTTTTGATAGTATTGATAGAAATGACTTGTATGAAGCTCTGGCTGAATTTCAAATACCACCTAAACTAATTAGATTTGTCTTTGCAAGTACGTATTTGCAGGGTCAAATTTTTAGGATCTTTGTCAAAAGAAATTAGTGTCATTAATGGAGTCAGGCACGGTGAATCTTTATCTTCTTTTTAACGTTGCTTTAGAGCAAGTCATAAGATATTCAGGATCAGAACAGATATTGATATTAACATCAGAGGCAATATATTCTCAAAATCAACACAAATTTTTTGCCCTGCTGATGATATTGACATCATTTCAAGAATTTTTTCCGCATTAAAATATGCTATTCTTTTTTTAGCATGTGATTTATCATAAACTATAAAAAGACCAAATATATGCCTGTGATAAGTAATGGAATCTCCCACGAATACCATCTAGTAATTGGTTCTCTCAAATTTCAGGCTGTCCAAAGTTTTATTTTTCTTGGTTCTATAGTTACTGGAGACAACAGCATAGTCAAGGCGATTCGAGATCATTTAATGAATGCAAATAAAGCCTTTTATGCACTAAAATGATTTCTTAAATTCTCACTACTATCAAGAAATACAAAATTTTTATTATATAAAACCTTAATTAAACCAATACTTACCAATGACTCAGAGACCTGGACCCTGACCAAAGCTAGAATAATTAAAATAGACATTTTCGAAAGAAAAATTCGGCAAGCCATTCTTGGTGGGATAGTAATCAACAATGTTTGGAGAAGAAGATATAACTTTGAGCTATGTAAAATCAATAGAGACACAGATATTATAAAGTTCATAAAAATGGGGGAGCCTTATGTATTTAGAATAGTTGATGCTACTATATGGTAAAAAAATATTTTACATAAACCTCTAACAAGTAGGAAAAGGGGTAAACCCAAAATGAGATGGATGGAATCTGTGAAGATAGATTTCCAGGGTATTCAGCAAAGAAACTGGCTCGCAAGTTTCAAAAATAGAATGCGGTGGAACAGAATTCAGAGGAAGGCATTGGCGCAACCTAGGATGTCTAGCCAAATATGAGGATGATGATTATAGTTCTACTTTTATGGATCTTTTAATTTGTCTTAAAAGATTACTTGATTTGTTTATTAATGAAGTTTTTATAAAAAGTTACCAGCAGGTTTTATTTTTATTTCACTCTGAAGCTATGAGAAACTGATACAAAGTTGCGTTCCATATCCGTGATCGAAAATACGAAGTTAGAACCTCTAACCCTCTTATGATCAAAGGTCCAAATGAGGATGAAATGGTTCAATTATTGTACAGCAAAATTTTTAAAAAAGCATTATGAAATTAATAGAATTCATCATACTTGTTGTCTTCCGCGTTTTGCAAATATCATGCATTTCAGTACGAAGATAATACGCAAATCGCTCTCTGCACCTTAAATTTCACAGTCACATCAAGAAGTTATCTTAATAGAAAAGTATCCTTATTCAAGCTAAGTAAAACCTGAATTGAAATTTTCGTATTCCTCAAAATGGTGTCCAAAACAAAAATTAAAAAGAAAAAGTTGTACATTTCTAATTACCGAATAAATCAATAATATTTTATCTAGTTAATAAAATATGGCTCATGAAACAAAGTATGATTTTTTAAAATTTTAAATAAATGAAATAACTGAATAGTTGGACTGAAAGCCCTCTGATTATAGCATAGGTTTACAGGATATGCTTTTAACAGTCTTTAATGAAAGTGAGGTTAATCTTCATTTATTTACTACAGTTTTCTTATAAAATGTTACAATAAATTTTTTTAAAGCATTTTTAAAATTATATATTTTATGATGTATTAATAGAACAAATTTTTATATGAGAATTGTTCAAATCATAACTGATAAATGTTTATTTATATTTTAATTCTTTGCAGTATTAGTTGTCAAAAGTACATAAGAAACTGAAGAAGACATAAACGAGAAAAGAAATAAGAACAATGGGTTTTTTTAAGCAATTCTATTAAAATTTTTATTGCGAAAAGGCATTCTATGGCTTCAATCTTGGTGTATTCTCATTTGGCATTTTGGCAAGTGAAAATTGCCAAGCCATGTCATGCACTAAATCAAATAGAGTTCAACGAACAAGGAATATTTTCTACCATAGATTTGTGAAAGAAATCATTGAACAATAAGAAAACAAATGATTTAAAATCAGTTTTTAAGAAAGTAATTCAATGTCATGGGTTCAAATGAGGGTGAAATGTTTCAATTATTGCACAGCAGAATTAAAAAAAAGGATTATAAAATCAATAGAATTCATCATACTTGTTGCATACCGCATTTTGCAAATAGTATGCATTTCAATTACTATCTTCAGTCGCAACATAATTTTTCAACATCTTTCTAGTAAAGTTTAAACTCCTTTTAGCTATAGTCTATATTTTAGATTATTTTAATTAAACCCCCAATTTCTTTAAATATTTCCTTGAGTTTTTGTAATTTTCTTCAATGAAAAAACCTTCATAAATAGTAGACATATTGCTCAAATTTTTGTGAGATATCGTTTCATATCAGGTAGGCGAAATGTTTCAAATTCTGTTGAATTGTCCTTACCAGAACTAAAATATAGGTTTGCGTTTCCTAATGATATCCTGATGGCCTGAAGACAAGGATTCAGAGGCAGATCGTTTCAAATAAGGTGGGTGAAACGTTTCGGACTTTGTTGTATTGTTCCACCAGTACTAAAATATAGGTCATTTTCTAATGATGTCCTAGAGGTCTGAAGACAAAGATTCTGAATGAGGGTTTCTAAGTTCATGAATCAAATAAAATCCTACTATATAAGGGTGCAGAGAGCGTCTGACCAACGTTAAATCCAATATCGGTAGGGAAAAGTCTTTTTGATTGTAAAGATTAGAGTTTAAATACAAAGATCGGACTATGTTTCATTCGTAATTCAGACAAATTGAAAATTTCGAGATCTACTGCATAAAAGCCCTTTATGGGAAGTCATCACACAATTTAACTAATCCAACCACTACCTCGTTATTTCAAATAACAAATTTATTCTAACAAATCAAATATACAAGTCCTTCAAAATGAATTCTTTGCTAATATTATTTATCGTTTTTCATTATCAAATTCAAGCGATTATTCTTTTATTTAAAACATGCTTCTCTCAATTTCATCTCAAATACCAAATTCTTATTAGTATTAATAGTATTATTAATACTATTTTAGTACTGTAGTGTTAATTGCCCCATTAATACTATTTTAATAATATCCATTAGTACATTAAGATAGAGCCTGTTATCGGAAATAATAGGAATTTTTTAAAAGTCTTAAAGTACATCAGATTATTCACAATATAAAAAAGAAATTTCCACAAATACCCATTTCTACAATAGAAAAGGTTCATTATTTTCCTAATAAAATGTAATCACCTGAATATTGGGCAATGTTTACGTTTTTCTGAGAATCGCTGATTTCCCGTCATTCAAATAGGGCAAATAAATAAACTCGTTTTTCAAAAAAAAAAAAAAAAAAAAAAAAAAAAAAAAGGAAAGAAAAGAAAAGGAGGAAAAAAAGAAAGAAAATGGCATTTTCCCACCAATTACTTGGATTTCTCACACAAGACCAATAATAAATCACCGGATATTCCATTAATAAATTGTTCCATTATCAGAAATCCAAGAAAGAAATCAATTCTGCTGTAAAGCTTTCACCTGCGGCAAGGAGTACCATAATAATAACAGAAGATCAGCTCGCCTGCAAATAACATGTTTATCGCAAAATGCAGTATCTATCCGATAGTTTGATTCCAAGCATTGGGTGTGACGCCTTGATCATAGACGCCATCCATCAAAGCCAAACTCGTGACCTACCAATATTGCCAGAGGGTGGACAGAACTTTCTCCTTTGAATATTCAAATCTCACCCCGTAATGATTTACTCTTTGCAACGACCGGAACACAACAATGGCGGGGGAAAACGGTAACACTGAATCCAGATCACATAACCAGATACTGGTTTGATGAGTGGCTAATAGCTAACGAAGTTTTCCCTTTTGTCTTTTTTTTTTGTATCCCTTCCGACTGATTTGGTAAATGGGCATGATAATGGGTAGTGTTGGTGGGTTAGATGAACATGAGACTCCATTGTGTAACGGTTTGTTTTCGAATATGAGACAAGAGTTATTGCAACGGAAAATCGGGTATTTATTATTATTCTGTTTCTGAATTACATTGGCAAAGTTTTGATCGTCAAAGGCGTCTCAAGATTTCGATATTCTTTAATTTGAATAATCGAAAGTAATAATGTTTGCAAAAAATATTTTCCCATCAACGCCTATGTATGTGGTTTTGGTTCCTGTAGCAACTCTAATGGAGTTAAATACATTTCATTATGCAATAATTTTTTAAATGCTGGTGTCTTAAGTTTGTTGAATTTCATTCACGGCATATTTAAATTCGATTATTTATTCCATTATGGAGTAATCTAAGTTAACTTAGTGTTGCCATGCACTTATAGAAATGTAGCTGTACAGGAAAATTAATAGCATTTGATGAAAAGGCAAACTCTGATGCTTTTTCTTATAACATTAATACTTTATAGTACTTTTTGATACTAATAATTATTTTGCTTAAAAGGAAGAAGTAAACTTTCATACAAAATAAATAACAAATTATTTATTATTCATTTATATGCTGCTTTTATATATATTGGATGAATAAAAAATATTGCATTCAATTATTGATTATTTCATTTATTTAAGTGAAAAATACATTCAAATATAAGAAATTCATTGCATAAGTTTGCCATTATTGCGCGTGGCACACCATTTGGTAAACAACTTATAAATACGACTATTTTAATTGAATTTATTGTAACTTAAATTTTTAAAAATGTATGAGGCATTGTCTAATTCCTGAAATTAAAGACAAAAGGGAGTCGGTTGAGAACCTTCTATAAATAATTTTTATTGAAGCGATTCGCAATTCGACTTATACCATGGAATTTCTGAATTTTGTAATTATATAGATCATAAACGTAAATTTTTGTTATAAATTTTACATGATAGAACACAAATAGAGCTATACTCACCAACAGTAGCAATCTACCCAAAACTTTAAAATGTATTCTTCACTAAGAGACTTAATTCCCTCTCCCCACATAAAATTGTGGACCTTGGGCAAAGTCAAGAATACTTTTCATGGCGCTGACGAGCAATAATTACAAAATATATATCAGGTGTGAACCTATTACTTTTTATTGAAACTTTCAAGTGACTTATGGTGATTTATTTTCGCGATTAATCATTAACTTGTGGTTTATACACAAATACCTGAAAATCAAATATATATTTTAAAGACTTTTTTTCGATCGATTGAAAAAAAAATCCCACATGGATCTTGAACAACAGTCACAAGATCAGATAACGAATTTCAGTCATACAAATTATTATATTTTTACGTTTTAACGTTTTCATGGACGCGAAAATGCAGACCGACAGATTTGTCAATCCTTTAAAAAATAGGAATCAAAATTTGATGAGAATTTAAATGTTAAACATGTTTATGAAAATTTACCTATATAGCTATTTATGTTTTGCTGTTATCGAATTAATTTGTATTCGTGTAACCAGACAGATAGATTTGTCTTAGATGCATTTCTTTCAAAATTTCATAGAAATCAAATTTTTTATCTAAAATTAATGTTTTAAGTTTCATTAATCTAGTTCAAGATATTTTTGAATTATAAGGTTTATTCATATAGATAAGCAAACATAATTCCAAAAATTGTCTAAAACGTGGAGATTTCTCAAAATCTAGTTTTTAATTTTTTTAATTAAAAAATTTAACTTTTTTAACAATTAGAATATTATTTCAGTGAAATATAGTACAAAGACTAGATAAATACACAAAACCACCTTGTTTTGAAATTTATTTAATATTAATTTTATTGGCATTACTTTTTAAGAAGTATTACATACAAATGATTTCTTATTTGTGGATATTTCCTTTTATGCATATGAAAATAAATCCTCCAGACTTTTTAATTTATTTAAATTCTTCAAATAAATAACAGAAAAAACTTTAATACGATTTTAGCTATTTTTAATCTGTTTTGTTACTAAGGTTATTCAAAAATTTTACTCATACCATAGGGTGAGTTTTTTCTAACTTATTGTGAAATACATACATAATACAGTCGAACTGTAAAATTCATGGAAAAAATCAACAGCAGCAATTTTATTGGTTTGAGTTCTCTATCCAAAAGAAGCATCCAAGTATATACCCGGATACGTTAACGGATAAAGAAAGAGGGAGATGGAAGTTGAACCACCTGTTTTAGCGTTTAAATAAAATGAAGGCACTAAAAATGCTATAAAATGAGCTGTAGAATGTTATAGTAGTTTAATTGACCATGAGTAAATCTAAATAAAAATTTTAAAAATAAAACATTATTATTATTATTTCAGAAAACGTTTGCTAATTCTCCTTAAATACGAGTTTTATAGAAATGAATAATATTAGAACTTCCGATTAATATCTGTGTTATTTTCGGAAAGATTAGACTTTGTTGAAAATAAACAAGATCTTCAGAATTTACTTTTAAGTGCTTTCATTCCCATGTCAGATTTCATGAGTAGAAAAAAAAAACTTTATTCTAAAAGTATTATTCTATAATTTTAACTGATGTAATACTGACCATTTTCGTGTTATTCTGCAATTTCAAATAATGTTACACTGACCATTTTCGATGAAAATAAAATTTCATACTTACGTTTTGCTTTGTTTTTAAATTCGGAATTATTTTTCTTAAGGTAATTACATTCTAGAATAATAAATACTATTAAACATTTTATGATAATAATTTTTTTTCTATTTTGTAAACTACTTTTCACTACATTTTTGTTTGGTAATAAACCATATTAATTTATTTTGAAATCACAGATCAACATTTTCTGAATAAGATACTTTAGATAAAAATCCTTAGTTTGAAAACTATTTCTGAAGTTTCTGTTTTCAAACAGTTGAACTATTTTAAAAAGTATTTACTCAGATATCCATCTGAATTTTTACTTTGATGTTTTCTATCAAATACTGACTTGAGAGAAGTCTTCAAAATTTTGTTCAAGCCAATCCATCTTTTTTATATTTCTGTATTTATGATAAGTAAAATGGCATAGTTAACACAATATCTGCCAGTGCATGTTGTGAATACCTTTAATGCTAAAAACTTTATATTTTAAACTTAACTTAAAAACTGTTTTTAAAAAAAGTTCTTTAAGTTACATCCCTTCCTCCAATACCAGCAACGTATATGGACACATGCTCATTTGTATAACTAGTTCAAAAATTTAAAACAATAGATTTACATTTATGATACTTTTTATCACAACTCAACTGAAATGGAAGGGAAAATTTTGCTCCAGTAGATCATTATCTTATTATTAGTACCTGGGATACTTATGGTATGGACTTTTTTTTGGAATATTTAAATACAAATCACATACTTATTACTTACTAGCCGCCTTTGGCGACCAGCTGGTTCGCCATGAGTAAAGTGTTCTAAAATTTTCAATTAAATCACATATTCATTAGCCTTGAAATAATTCCGGGCATTGATTGACCTGAAATTAATATTTTCCTTAAGATGATGGACGGAAAATTCTAAAAGTACACCTTTTCCTAATAATATTCTTTAATTTTATAAATCAGTCAGTTTTAACCATCGGTTATGCTTCCAAAATATAAAAAAAAATTTCGATGATGTTGCCAAAATATTAAATATGTATATTTAAAGAATGCAGGTATTGCAAACGATTACATAAATATGCCATTAAGTCGGGAATTCAATGCATATCCTGTCTAAATTCAATCAGGTTTACCGTAAATAAAGTAGATTTATTGAGTTAATGATATAGATATTGCAAAGGATTGTAGAAACTTTTGCTTTGCATTTATTTTTTAAAGAAAATATCGAAATTTATATTTCTTTTATTTTATCCAGTCACGTGCTGAAAGTTGCATTTCTTTAGATTTATTTTGCGATGATATTTTTTTTTATTCGAACTTCCGGCATTCTTTTATTTTATCCAGTCACATGCTAAAAAAACATGGTTAAAATATTTCTTTAAAAATTCGCTAAAAATAGAAGCTTAAGTTATACATTAAAACACTGATACCATTAGAAGGCTGATTTTTTAATCTTTAAATTGATGTAAAAATCATGTTTATGCGATCATATTTTCGTAAGTTATAGCTGAAAAACGTCAAAATTTCTCTTAAATTTTAATTAATTCAAATTCTAATTAAAAAAAATCGAAAAAAGGGCTCCGAGATGCACATTCCGGAGCTCCAAGGTATACATGTACCAAATTTGGTAGCTGTAGGTCCAGCGGTCTGGCCTGTAGAGCGCCAACACACACATTGAGCTTTATTATAAGTATCGATGAATATTTTTCAGCCTCATCTACAAATGAACTAGTCATTTAAATAAAATGAAAAACCACATATGCATTCAGTTTAACATATTTTTTGAATTGATTAACACAATAATTTTATTGTGCTGTTGGATGTGAGCCGAATGTATTCGTATTAGGATGATGTCTTAAGGCATTGCAGTTTGAGGTACCAATTGGTTATCATCCTATTGCAATAATGCAAGTGCCGTAAAAATTTACGAGAATGCGCTTATATGACATTGTCAACATGACAGTAGATAGAACTTTAACAATTATTTTTTTAAAAATGTTTTTTTTGTTTTTTTTTTTTGCCTATGAGTATAAAATAGCATTTTCTTTCAGGAGAGACACCTGTGTAGGATTAACTTAACTAGCAAATTCTTATCTAAATATAAAATTTAATTCAAATCGTTAGAGTCATTTCTCAGAAATCCAAAATGAGTTTATATACAAGAATTTCTCCTTTAAAGTTATAAGACAACTGATATGCCCGTCTTTAAACTACGAAACTTATCTTAGGAAATGAGTATTTTCAAGAAATTATACTTAGGAATAAAACTTTATTTATAACCTTTATCAAATTTAATATTCCTTTCAAGAATTTTTCTCTTCTGTAGGCGGAGAAAAAAATGTCTGTTTTTTGTTTTTATCGGTTTTTTTTTCTTTGTCAACATTCTTTTTTATTTTGTGAAAATAAAAACGAACAAAAAGTAGGGGGAGGGGGAATGACAACCCAAAGGTACACAATGAATAAACTTCCAATCAGGAAATCAAGACTGCAAATATTGTAGCTGTAAGAATTAATTTTTTGGAGACAATTTGAGTACAGTAATTTCGCAGAGGCGTCAATACTTTACTACCCAGAGTTATTATCTTCCCACAATTTCTAAACTTCCCACTGTATGAATTTCTACACCGGGTGAAATGAAATACAATTGTGCTCATTGTAGGAGTTAAGTAGAGCAATACGCTACATGAGGTATTTTAATGAAATTGATAATGATGAGTCAAGAAGAGAATTTCATTATGGTGATGCATACATATGCTTCGTAGTATATAAAAAGTCAGATTTTCAGCTCATTCAAAACTGAAAACGAGTTATTGGCTTATTCCATTGTTCTTGCCACTCTATTCAACTTGATGAAACTTAAAAGTTGTATTTTTAATATTTCAGAAGTTATACTTAAAAAACAAGGTGAAGAATGAAATATTTCGTAAATTAATGGCTTTTCTTCATGCTATATATATATATTTCATCTTTATGCTTTAAAAATACCAAAGCTTTTACCAAATTTAAAATAGAATTTTAAAATTTTCTGGACATTTACATTTAAATGCTCCAAGAAGAATATTGGCAACGTATAAAATATCTTAACATCAGTTTTTGTGCCTCAGAAATAAATCATTAAGAGTCTAATTTTTATGATTATCATGTTTCAAATATCATTAACGCAACTGTGAATTGGAAACGTGTGAGATTGGTGTCTCCATATATTTCTCACATATTGTCTGATAGAGGTATTATTCCAAAGACACCTTGCATGGCATTGACGTACAATAGTTAGAAATATTAATCTTTGGCATAAATTCGTGTGATCTTTGGCGAGTTATTTGGCGATTAATCCCTGGGGTTTGTTTTGTCGAATTTGTTTTTTAGACCTTTTTTTTCTCAGTCAATTGAAACAAAAGTTTGAGCCAAAACTACACTTGTAGTAGCAAAACTCTATACCAAATTTGATGTATTTAAATCATTTCATTTTTGAATTGTAGCTTTTATATATTTGGGTTTGTCGGTTTGACTACAAACCGACAAACAGTCAATTAAATATGTATGCCAAATTTTCCCATCTAGATGCTTTTGTTTGGTAGTTATTGTGTTGACTTATATTCAAACAGCCGGACAGACAGGCTTCCTACAACCAGGATTTTGCTCAGAAATTGATTGAAAATTACAAATTCGGTATAAAGACTGTATGCCAAATTTCATCCATCTAACTCAAAACGCTTTTGAGTTATATTTGTCACAGAAAGATGGAAATTTTTAGTAACGTGTTCTTGTACTCAGGGAAGTCTAAAACACTTAGACTGTTGAAAAACTCGAATTCGAAAATATTGTCCATTATAATATTTTGTCTATGCGTGAAAGTAAAATGTCATAGCTAAAAGATTTGAGAGGGGAGGTCTCGTATTTGCTAACCCAGATGGATTTGAATGCAAGAAGGATTTAATTCTCAAAAATGTTACTTTTTCTAAATAGATACCATCTAAAAGTGGAGCCCTTTAAGTGAGACCCTCTTTTGCATATCAAATTCTTAAGTATACGAGCTTTTATTACGCCTTTGAAATATTAGATTATTTTCTTTTCTTTAAAGAAAAAATACGGGAGTTCCAGTATTCAGAGGATGCTAAACTCGAATGATCTTAAAAGGAAAAAATTGTTTAAAAAATTTGTAGTTATATTTCGGTAATGCGAAATACAAAAAGATATATTTTAATGCTTATTTATTCAAAAACTTCAAAAGAAGTTCTCCAATAAAGATCTGGTTTTGCAATCTGCCCTATTTTTTCATTTGTTTGCATTTGCTAATTTGCACTTCACAGAACTACGGTAAATCCCATGATTCAGAAGATCACTTTCTCTTTTTAACGGTGTATCCGACCGCGACAAATCGTTTACAACTCGGCCCGCGATCGCATATTTTTACGAGGTGCCCAAAGTGTCGAAAACTCACTTTAAAGTGTGTCCGTGATATGGCCGTTTGCTCCAAATTTGAAGCCCTCGGGTTAGGGCGGCACTGACTCCGATAAACTAACCGGGTTCCGAATCGAATCTTGCGAGAAATCTGAAAGGCGATGAAAGAATCGATGGTTGCAATACCCTCGTCAAAGTGGACAGTTGAGAAATATCGGGCACTTTGAATTATAAATGATGGTAGCTGATATCCCAAATTGCCACTCTCTGAAATACCTTTATTGGAGATTGTTTTGATAGCCATCCACTTTCGATTGATTATACCTTATGAAAACAACATGTTCTTTTATATTCATGCATATAAAATTAATGTTGAATTAATGCTTGATGGTAATAGAAGTAGTTGTGGCAAGTGCGTCTGTGATTGCTTTCAATTGAATTATATTATTTCTATGCATTGAAAATTAAGAATTGTTTCTTTTAACATTGTTTCTTTTCAGGGTAAAATTGTTCATACTTTCGGATCTTCAAATGTGGTGGTTACACGACTTGCACCCGTCTGCAGAAGAGGCATGCTTTCCCACTTCGACCCCTCTTGTAGTTTTCGGGGCTTCTTTGATGCCTATCGATTCTGCCAACAATTTGTCAGTAAAATGTTCAAACATCAAAGGACTCCAGTAAACTACAAGAGGGGTCTGAAAGAGGAACACTTGCCTCATCTGTGGAGGGACGCGTCGTAGGAACGTAGCTAAACAGAAAACTCTATAAATTGTATGATTTTATATATTGAAAGAATGGTGGTGTTTTAACAGTTATGTCTATCCATCGATATATATTTGAAAATAAAAATGGAATGAGTTGGGTTGGTGAAATTTGATTTGTGACTTCAGGGTTAAAATTCTGCAGTTATATTAAATTTCGAATAAAATCGGTATTCTAAAAGTAATACTGTTCCAAAATACGTTCACGATTATCTTTATTGTGTGATGAAGTTGAAGACGATCTGTATGTGGCGTAGCTTTTCTTTGGAAATTTAAGAAAGTAGAGAGGCGCAAATTATTAATTTGCTCATATATATTATCATTTTATTCTATAAAAAAATTGAAGTACGATAATTTGAATTTTTACTTACATTATGGATATTCTATCTTAAGTAACATTCGTTCAATATTAATTTTCATTACCTATAAACATCAAGATATAAAGAGTAAGTAAAAATATTACTATTTCCTGCAAAGTAATTCATGGCTCAAGATTTTTGACGAAAATCTTGGATTACACTTCTTGTGCTTTGGGTCATACATATTACCTAAACATATTGCTCCGTCTCTTACTTGTAATACTCTCTAGCAGTGCATGTGAAAATCCATTAGACTCTGTAACATCATAGATGAAGCAGCAACGCCAAAAGGCCAAGCTCAGCTTCCGAAAGCGGAGAAACAATAAAATCTTTATATTTTTAAAAAAGTTCATCATCATTGTTGAACCTCTTTAATACAATTATTTATACGACTGAGAATCCTGTTTTGCCCGGATTTTAGATATATGAAACTGGTCTTTCCAAAACCTTCTCACATGGTCTATGTAAATAAAAATAAATATTTGTCTGTATGTTTCTTGCGCATTGCTGTCCCGCTCATCCGATTGTGATAAAACTGACTATTTATTACTTGCAGTTACGAGATGGTTATAGGCATTATAAATTATCCAATATATAATCTATATAAATAAAAATGAATGTTTGTCTGTATATCTTACACGCGCTGCTGTCCCGATCATCCAATTCCGATAAAACTTTGATTACTTATTATTTGCAGTTATGGGATGGTTATAAGCAAAGTAAAATTTTCGAATATGTAATCTATATAAATAAAAATTTCTTTTGTAGCAACAATGCTTCGAGTACCAGCTAGTCTCTAATACATTTATTATACCAGAGAACGTCTTGCATAACATTGGCATACAATAGTTACTAACAGTTGTTAACTTTTGATGTCTATTTAGCATTTTTATTGAATGCATCGTGTCATCCTTGTCGCGTTATTTAGAGATTAATATCTGGTAATCAATAATAGTATCCAGAAGTCAAATTTGTGTTTTAGACACGTTTTTCTAAGCTTCTCTCTTAAATTTGCGTTTTAAACACGTTGCATTAAGACAAGACCAACAGATTAATTAATCAAGTACTGCACTTCTAATCACAAAATATCATACAAATTTCATATATTTCATTGCATTTTTGAATTATAGCGTAAAAATTTTTCTGAAAGTGCAAACCGACAAACGGTAGATCCTCTTTTTGCTTATGGGTTAAGATTTGACCAATGTCTACCCACTACATGATTAATATGTGTACCGAATTTCATTTATTTACTCTCTCCACTTTACAGTCATCGTGTTAACTGATATTCAAACAATTAATATGAATGTAACAGGTAGACATGGATAGACGGAATTCTGAATATTTTACTCAAAATTTAAAAAAATCCCCAATGCCATGCATATGAAAGAGATGGAAAATTGTTTTCATGTCATTATTTCATTTTTAACATCTCTGAAAATAATTTTATATCAACAATAATTCTTTTACGAGATATTTCAGTATTGTAAATGTCATCCGTGTTTAATTATTAATTTCATCTTATTTGTTGTGGCAACAAATAATGATACCACAACTATAATAATCATTAACGTCAAATTGCTCAGGGACTAGAATTTGCGACACTTGTAGACATATCGCTATTATCTGAACACACTTCAGCTACCTCACAAGTTGCGGCCAGTGCCAGCACTGTAATCTAAAACCGATTAAACCTTAAATTTGTAACCCACTTCAAAAGGCAGAAAAAAATGTTTTGTGCGAAATAAGGTCAAATGAGATGTTCTTCGAATTTCCAACCGAGCTAGCGGCAGCTGTTTATATTCCCGAAGGGCGCTATCCTCAAAAATGCAAGACCTTTCGGAACATTTTTCAAGAGCACTTCCTCATAACCGGATGAAAGCCAAAAAATTGAGCTGTTGTAAATCCCTGGCGTTCTAAAAATTAGATCGCAACTCCCTTTCGATAACGAACATGGAAAAAAAAGTTCAACGACATTCTTATTTTACAGCTTGAAGGAGCTATAATTTATTGGGGGTAGTGACGGTTGTTCTACTGCTTCATTGGAAGTCGAGCGCTAGCTTGTTTGAACAAGACAGCTTTATGTTCGGAGAAACGCGTTACGTTATTTAAGGAATTTATAGTTCGAGTTCGCAACAGATGTCTATCGTTGAAATGTTTATTTTAAGTTAGTTGTTATTTCCAGGTGTTTTTCTTGGAAAGTGTTTTTGTGTTTTAACAGCTGTATCGTTTACTTTGAGTGATATTATTACAGTATCAAATTAATTTTGAAGAAAAAAACAAATCGAGGGAAGAATAATGTGTTCAAATTGCACACAATGTGCATGAATTTTTGCACATTTTCTAAAATAACGGAAAAAATTAATTAAATATTCAGCTAATTTGAAATCAGATGAAATTTCGTATTTCTCCATGTTGACTTCAGATGACATTATTCCAAAAGAAATATGTTTACACCATTTTAAAATTCAAAAGAAGAATTCCAAAAGTAAGAAAACTTATACTATCTAAAAACTGCCAATTCAAAAATATCAGTTTACTGTTTTAATTAAAAAGATAAAGATAAAAAGTTTACTGTTTCTGTTACACACTAAAATTAATGTACTCTACCACGATTTTTTTAAATTTCCAAGTCAATACTTATCTTTTTACGTAGTTAATCTAATGATCTACGACAGCAACGGCTAAAAAAATAAACGAAATTTTGCATTTTTTTTTTCGCTCAAATTTTGAAGAAAATATTCTGAAAGAATTTTACACGATCTCAAAATGAAAAGTTTTGCTTTCCAAAAATACTAATTTTACTAATAAGAAATCATTTCTTCAATTTCTATTTCTTTAACAAAATATAACGAAGATCTTTTTGAAATAAGGAATTATATAGGAATCTTTTGCTGGGTATTATTAAAACTTTGAACTATTCTAGTAATTTTTTCTTCTTTTCTTTTTTGTTATATATATAACGAGAAATCGATTTTGGATGTTGCAATATTTTATGCAAATGTAGATTTTATGTTAAAAATATCACTCTTGAAGGGATTTTATTTCCAGGTAAGATCGGGTTCATCAATTAGTGTTTTATAAGGAAGTTTATTTATATTTTTCAACAAAAGACTTGCATTTTATGAAACAAACTATTAATAAAATATTATTTTCCTTTACATGTTTCAAAATTTTTGTGTTTTTTAAATTACATTTTAGCTTATTGTTTAGCTTATTCTTACTATATTCTTTGTCGTGTTTATTATCAATATTTAAAAAAAAATAATGTTTATTTTTTTTAAAAAAAGAATTTTTTTTTTTTTTTTGCTTTTTAAAAAAAAATTATATATTTTTTGTTTGTATTCAGCAAAATATATTCTCTTCTACATAAAATTTCGACTAAAACCCTATTAAAAATTACTGTTCAGATATGAAATTAAAAAAATAATCTTTTAAAAACTACGAATTCTTTCTCTCCTTTAATTTCATTAAAAGAATAATATATTATGAAGCAATCAATGACCTTACCAGGAAAATTGACCTACATTGAAGTTCACTTTTTAAATGATGCT
>JAPMOQ010037330.1:814142-836554 GCA_026543055.1 Argiope trifasciata | reverse complement strand
TACCAGGAAAATTGACCTACATTGAAGTTCACTTTTTAAATGATGCTGTTTTACAATTGTTTAATTTGAATTCTTTCCAGATTCATATCAAGCTTTTTAACATATCCCAACCGTTTGCAAAATATTTATGAGTGCAGCAGCATATTATTGAATGAAATTTTTCCTTCGAATTTCATGAATTGTTTTTCATCCAAGAGTATTTTAAAGTTGATCCTTTTGATCTACATAAAAGTAACATTAATTATGTATGGCCTACATTTGACAATATATATGCGTGTATGAAACGTTGATTAACTTTATTATTCACCCTTATTAATTATGCGGCATAAATGTAGAAAGATACGCATAAGTTTTATGGAAATACATTGACCAGTTCTTTTTATGTGTGTGTTACTTAACCTTAGAAAAATTTCTTTAATATTAAATTCATTAAAAATAAAATGAAGACTCCGAACTTTTTATCAAAAATTTCATTTTCATTCAGATCACTTGAGATCTGATATGAAGGCTACAGTTCGTTTATTATTTTTATTTTTTACATTTTGACTGAATTCTTTTCCTTGAATACGTGTATGGTCTATTCTGTCTTACGTCATCAGATTACCTGAATCAATTCATTTTGTTTCATTATTATCATTCATGAATAAAAGAATACACATATTTACAATGTATATAATCTGAGATGAATTTGAAATATACGTAAATGTTTACAATTGTAGCTAATACAGGATTAATTATCTAATTACATGCGGTCAACTTTGCCATTCACTACTAGATCTATATTTAAAGAAAGTGAGTTAGCCCAAACTGAAACCATCAATCAAAACATCGTACCTATCAATTAAATAGCCATTCATAAATCAGAGACTTTTACAAATGACATATTTTAGTATTTCTTTCTCTATATATGCACAGTGCAATACATTAATACCTTTTTGTTTACTTCAGATTGTTATTAATTTGTTTTTATTATTGGATATCAAAAAGTAAGATAAAATTTCCATTTTCTGGTGAAAACTTATTGTTACTGCTAAAATTATTTTAAATCTTTACTACTATTATAAGTATAAAATTTTGGATGGCTAGATGGATGTTTCTCCGCCAATCATGTCAGAGCGGCTGAATGGAGTTGAAGGAAATTTAGCACAGAGATAGATTATAGTCTGGAATAAGACATAGATTACTATTGTCTTCGATTAATTGAGTGGTTAATTATTTTATTAATCAAAACCTTCCAGGCCAAAAATTTGAGCCCCAATTCCACCAAAGATGAAAAAGATTAAAAATTATGTGCATTATACTGTTATAGCCACCTGAAGCTCGATTTCTAAATAAAATAGACTTGATTTTAAAGAAACGAGGGCTTTATTTTCTGTTTTGTTTTTATTTCAGGTATACAATGTAAATAAACTGTTTTTATGTTAGTTGTGTGTTTTTGTTATTAAATTGTATTTATGTTAGTTATATATTTTTCGTATATGCTTATACTTTTATATGTATCGTTTTTAGGTTAGTTTAAATTTTTTGTTTATCATTATTTTTATAATTTTTCGAAATGTCCAGAAAAAGCAAATCTAGTCTGCCGAAGAGGAGTAATAAAGCTCTAGCTATGAAAGCATCTAGAAGATATGTTTGCAATTTCAGTGAATACTTGTGGATCATCACTCCACTCCAGCTGTGGGATAATTATTAGGACGCTTTATCAGAAGATATCATGCATAGACTGGATGGCATCACAATGACCTAATCATTAACACTTTTTTCTAGATTTAGGATAAAAGGATTTCCATATCTGGAAAATGTCTCGCTGATTTCGGCCTACTCTCACTGTAGCGAAAAGGTGAATTACAAGTGAATTTATGAAGGAGCTAAATACGACACCACCGTTTTAGAAGGTCGATGAAATTACACTATAGATTACTTCTCAAGCAGCGTCAAATCTACGAAACGATTCTGGGCCGAGTAAATAATGCAAATGAGGGATTATTCTTGCTTGATGCTCTAGGGGTTACTGATATGATTTTTATGCTACATCTCCTAACTCCGCAAGGACCGCAATATAGCTCTGACTGTAGTTTCCGCAGACATTGCTCAACTTTGCTTAACGGTGGCCGGACTGCACATTCCGATTTCAAATAGCCTCTCAATCTTGCAAGCCAAGATATCCCACCATGCAACATCACCAAAAGCCAGGGTCGTGATGTCCTTTTCTAACAGCGCAAGTTTATAGTATAGGACGAGTGACCAGTGTCGCACAAGCATGCATTAGAGGCGTTAAAACGCAACCTGTAGGACATCCGTGGCAACCAGGCGGTGATAGGCGACGTTATTGTTTTGCTCGAAGGCGATTTTGCAGAACCGACTGCTGATCAGAACTTCGGTTCTCATACATATACATCAAAATTTCTACACGAATGAAGTCGCGGGTAATAACTCATAAAAAAAATTTTCTTCTACAAAAAATATTCATGAATTGATCAAAACATGTAAAATACGGTAAACTTTTCAAAAACCTTGCATTAGCGTATGTCCTTGCATTAGCGTATACTTTGACTATGAAAAATGAATTGGCATGAAAGATGGAGGAGAAAATATTTCTTTTTCTTCATATATTTGAAAAAAAAATATTACAATTGAAAGTGATAATGAACATCTACAGAGGATAAGAATACTGTAATAAACACTAAATAATCTTTGGGGAAAAAATCCCTTTTTTCAAATTGATATTCTATTTTTGAGGAATAAAATTGCTTAATATGATAGATATGGCTTTTATAATAAAATAAGATATAAATGATCAACGATGGGCAATTTTGAAATATTTTCATCTAACTTAAATGTTTAAAATAATTTCATCCCAAATTTTAATGGGAAAAAGGAGATTAATATATTTATATCACTCTCATGTCTAAATAAATATTTACATCACAGAAATAGAGTTATAAGATACATTTTTATACCAAATTAAAAAAATCTCATCACAGAAAGAATAACAAAATGGACTAATATCCATTATAAGAATCGAATAAAAACTGCAGAACTCATAATATTTATTTTTTAAAGTTTAGGAACGTGAACAAAGAAATGAATTTTATATATTCTTTATTGGAGGATTAAAAGACCGGCGTTATTAAAAATAAGGGTTTCTTATAAATAGAATTAAACAAATAAAATGAAATCCAATTAACAGCTGAGTTTTTCAAAAGAAAAGTCAATTTCAATTTTAAAAGATTCTTGTGTACGATTAAGATAAGTCTACTTCGAATTTAGATCAATTTTCATTTGTAACACAGAAAAATAGGTGAAAAAAAAAAAGGTTTTAAAAACAAATTTTATTTAAATGCTAAAAAATGAAAAATGATTTCGCATCCCAAATATGAGCATCAGAACAAACCATAAAAGTTTTTCAATTGATCACAATATGATGATAAAAATAATAGAAAGAATTTTGAACTCTTTTCTTTGAACAAATGGGTCAAACGTCTGAAATGTGTTTACAGGTTGCCTTTAATGGCTAATTGGCTTGCCCAGATTAATGACTGCTTGATAAATGCCCAGCTAAATTGGCTTGCTCAGATAAATGATTAAATAAAGAACTTTTTTTTTGTAATTTGGACTTAATGGTTTTCTCAGCAAAATATTTTTAACTTCAAATTCTGGTAGACCTGTAACTCATGCGAATTTGGAAACCGTACGTGGTTCTAATCGTTATTATATATTTTCTGAGCAGTATTTAAAAATGATAGCATTTAAAAAAAATGTTCTCCAATGCTAAGTTGCTAAACTCAATCTTAATTATATCAACAAAATTTCAATCATTTTATTAAAAGTATATCTTGTATTGAAACGTATTGAACATGTTAAAAGAAGTTAAAATTCATGTCTTGATTAATACCAATGTAGAAAAGTCTAAATGAATTATTAGTAGTTACAATAAAAATTTGAGTTTCATTTGAAAAATTAAAAACAATATTGTTGCCTTAAACTATTTTTTAATAAATTAAATATTTAAAATTTTACGGCGAAAGTTTAATATAATCAATAAGTACAATTTAAAATTTTTAATACACGCATAAATCCCTTTTTATTGCAGTAATATTTTCAAAAGGTAAAGCAGGAAATTTTTTATTTCGTATAATTTTTATTTAATTAAAAAGTTTTTTAATCATTCCGAGGTGCACACCCCCACCCATTAAAAAATACGCGTGTCAGTTTTGGTTTGGTAACTTTTGATGAAGTGACCTAGTTTACAAAGCGCCAATGCGCATGCAGACACACATTCTTATTATCGAGTTATTAGCATTGAAATTATTATAAATTCTCGTTTATTTAATTTGGTGCATTTTCATTATCGCAGTTCGCTTCAAAAGTCGACAAAAATATTTTGGTCTCAAGATAAATGCAAACTTTTAAATTTTGAGGTTTTAATTATTTACTAGCTAGCACCCAGTGCATTGCTGTAGCAGAATAAATAATTTTAATAATTATCGAATAATAATCGTGTGAAATTAAATGATAATCGTTGAAATTATTTTGATAAATTGAAATTAAATAATATAAACCAGAGAAGTATAAATAATATTTATTCTTCTCTCTCTCTCTCTCTTTATATATCTATATATATATATATATATATCCTTTGTGGAAGTGGAAGCAATAAGTTTTCAGAGTTTTATCGCAATCGGATAAACAGTACAGTAAAGCAGAAAATACGAAAAAAAAATTCATTTTTATATATTAGATTTACGATTACGATACTTTGCACATTTGGTGAAGAGGAAGGTTAAAATTGCTGAAACAGCTAATATCAAAAATATTTTCACCTTAGATCCCTCCCTTCATAAAAATGAAAATGATATTCTCGACTGAATAGTTATTCCGTGTAACCTAGTGGCCTACTGCTAGTGTCTTAAAAAACGAGATCAACTTTTAAAAAGAGAATTCAAGGATCAATCCATCAGTCAATGCCACCGAAATTGTACATTTTAAAGAGGCGAATATAACAAAGAAGTCTACAAAACCGCGGGCATTTGAAACAACATGTGAATTCCCTTTGATTCAAACTAGTGTTTTAGATCACTTTCCGGATGAAATGTGTTTTCTGTTTATTACGGACAATTACTTATTACCCAACAATTGCTCCAAGTTTCCTTACCTGATAATTTTACAGCATTTCATTATCCATTTTCATACACAGAACACTATAAACTGATTTTGATTAAAAATTTTATCCAAAAAAACATCAAGTAATTTTCAAGACTCGAAAAAGAGGGTAATTCACTGGAAATCGGTATTCAAAATCTATAACCGCCCACATTAAAACTAAATAGTTGCTCTACTTTTTACATTTGGCCTTCAACTCATTTTCATTATTCGTATGTTCAGTTGAGCTACTTTTTGTAGAACAATTCGTTTTTTGTCGGTAAATAGCAGATTCTGCCATTCGTGGTTTGTTGTCAAAAATGATTTATGTAAGGGTCATCATACTGCACAACGCGAATCGTTAATCTTTAAAATACCAAACCATTTCATCTACTTTCTAAACTATTTAGACCATTATTCAATTTGGGTGATTTGAATACAAAATTGCTCCTAATGGACAAATTGAATTTTTAACAATCAAATAAATTTTATATTTAAAATCATGCTTTTAAATGATTTACCATTTTTAAGTGCAACTAATAGAATTTCATGGTCTATGTACCATTGTCATTCACAACTTCCAGTTCGACCATTATTTCAATATGAAAAAACATCTAATAGGCCACCATTCACCTTTTGGTTTTAGTTCGATCATTATTCCAATGTTAAAAAATTTAATAAGCCACCAATCGTCTTTTGGCTTACTTCATAATTTAGCTAATTCAGAATGATGAATAAAATGTAGAAGTCTTAAAAAAATTGACTAATTTAGGAGCATGAATGGCTAACTTAGAAGCATGAATTAAATGTAGAAAAATTTAATAAAATTAATTGACAACTAGTCGCCATTAGGTTTGCAGCCTACTATGGCTAATTCAGAAGTATGAATAATCTATAGAAGTCTAAAAAAATTAATAGGTCACAAGTCGCCTTTTGGTTTATTGCATAGCATGGCTAACTTAAGATCATGAATTGAAAGTACAAGCTTAAAAAATTCATAGGTCATCTGTGAGTTTATGCATAATATGGCTAATTTAGGGCCTGGAATTGCATGCAGAAGCTTTAAAAAATTTATTCGTCATCTGTCGCCTTTTGTTTTACTGTATAGTATGGCTTACTTACGACCATGCATTAAAAGTAGGAGCTTTAAAAAAATTAAAAGGTCACCAGTCGCATTTTGATTTACAGCATAGTATAGCTAGCTTAGAAGCATGAATTGAAAGATGAAGCTTTATAAAGCCACCATTCGCCTTTTGGGTTATTGCATAGTACGGCTAACTTGAATTGAAAGTATAATTTTTTTAAATTGGCTACAAGTCATCTTTGGGTTTACTACATAGCATAGTGAACTTAGTAGCATAAATTAAAGTGTGTATGTGTTCTCTTGCTGGGCTTCGCACTAACATAAAATTTTGCAAATTGGTTAAGGAGCAGGATTTTTCAAGCTATATAGCAATCGGCAAAGTGTTTTTGATTTCGGTTTTTTTAAAATCTTATTCAAGAATTTATTTTTTCTTCGATAAACTGCTGCCACAAAAATCGTTCCTTGAATATACAATGAGAAGTCCATCAAACACGGTAAAAGATAAAGAAACTATATTTCTCGAGAATATGTAAAACGCGAGTGTCAAGACATAACAGAGGAGTATGGACGATAAGACGGATACAAAAACCTATCTCCCCGAACATAGCATAGTGAATTTGTAAGAAGTTCGTGAACGCATCTCTGCTTTTCTGCTGCCCTATTGAATTCACTCTCCGAAGTTATTTGAAAAGCTACGCATCTGCCCCATGTTAATAAAATGTTTTGGCACTCAAAACTTGATACATTCCATCCAGTCGAATTCACTCTCCGAAATCATTTGAAACCCAACGTACCTATCTCGTGTTGATAAAATGTCTTGAGTTTGGATTTATCATATATGAACATTATTTCAAAATGTAATGAATGGTCATGGTCATTTACAATATTCCTGCAAAAGTGTTATTTTCTTTGAATAGATATAATTCAACCCAATAAATCAAACAATGGCATAATTGAGTAAATTCGAACTCAAGTTAATTGTCATGTTAGTAATTTAATTTTTGAATTCATTGTTTATCCTGACTGAAGAAAGAACGTGAAGTCCCAGTACAAAAAAAAAAAAAACAGTACAACTTAAATATTCTATTTATCTATCTTCTAAATTCTTCAAAATTGTATGTTCAATTTTTTTTAAATTTGTCTTAAAACCTATACAAATATTAAGTAGAATCTTCTTCCTTAGCTTTCAACAGTGGTGCAAAATCATGCGATCATATAAATTTTTGATAAAACGGCATAAAGACATTTTGAATTTCCGGACAACAATGCAATTTTTTGTTGGACATTGCATGAAAATATATTTATAACAAATTGGCAAAATTCAGAAAGAACTTGCTCGGCTGTTAAATTATTATATAACAAAAAGACAATTTTATAAATTTTTGAATCGAATAAAAAATCATTTTTCATGCACAATGATTCCAGAAAAACGCTAAATTTTCGTTTAATTTGTAATAAGAATTTCGAAAAAAAAATTCATTCCAAGGGGCAAATTTCACTTTCCATTATATATATGAATCAAATTTTGTTTCAATGATTAAAGTTCTGCACTGTAGATTTTCAACACACAAAATTAATTTTTATTAGTGGTAGAGATAAAGAAGATAAGAGCAAAAAACTCTCAATTTGAATGCAAAAATTTCAAACTACAAAAATTAAATATTCGATTAATAAAAAATTAATGAATTTTTTTTCTAACATTAAAACTGCTACACTGTTGCTTGTTATTTTTTATTTTAATACATATATTTTTATTATGTATTTATTGTTGTTGGTTACTAACATACTTTAAAGAAACGTGGTTCTAATTGGTATAACTAAGAAATCTTATAAATATCATGTACTTTTTGATCAAATTAATGTAATAATTCTACCTTTATTATAATTAAATACTACAAGAGGTGTTCAAATGAAAAGGTACGAAATGTCGTAACAATATTACTGTCAATATATTGCCTCTGCCGCTATGGGAGAACGTAGATTGACATGTAGGAACACGATTGGATCGTTGATTGGACTATGCGCAGGATAGAGCAGAGACTACTACAAAGAGCACCGTTCAATTGCCGTGGCAGTGAATATGAAGATTTTAAAGAAGGAAAATTAACTCTGATGTTATTTGTGAGACACTAAGAAGATTATGCAGGTCCATCAAGAACGGGCCTACTCATGGTGTTGTTCTGTTCTATGATAACGCGTGTCAAGGCCACTCACTCCAAGTTCACACTCGAAATTTGCCAAGCTCAACAGGCAGCAGCTCGATTGCTCACTCTACAGATGAAGCATGTGACCCGGCCATTTTCATGTGTTTGAAAAATCATCTGAAAAAGAAAATTTTGAACTCGGACTGCGAACTCAATGAGGCTGGGAAGGATTGTGTTACGTCATGACCACATGAATTCATTGAACAATTAATCCTTCGCCTTGGTAATCAATAGAATCATTGTACGCAGGTATGTACTTTGAATAAAGTCTTTATTTATACCCACAGTTTCATTTCTTACCTTTTCATTTAAATATTTCTTATATAAATGTGTAATGTTTTTCATCTATAAATGAAAATTAATCTTAGCAATTGTAACAATTAGATAACATTTGTTCTCTTAACTTATAGAAGAAACTGTGAACTAGTAGTCAATAATGCTTAGGATGATTTTTTAACTTTTTAATTATGAATTAAATAAGTTTTTATTTAGTACACGGCGAATGGAGTTATTTGAATTTACAACACACGTGAATTTAACTCTTTTCCAAAATTAATGACTCAATAAATCTTTTCAATCAGATTCACTGAGTTATTAATTATGGTAACTTTATTTTGTATTGTAATTCTTACTTTGTTTGACAGTTGAAAGTTGAACAAATGGGAACTCATCAGATGTTAATTGAGCATCATTTGGTAGTATATGAGAAATATAATCGTACTTCTTACTTCTTTAAAACATAATGACAGATTATATTTTAACTAACTGACCGTAGAGATGATTTGCATTCGTTTCAGTTTGATAATAAAATCCGATATTTTCCGCAACATGAAACATCTTCCTGTTGTAATCATGTCACGAGAATTTATGTTTATGAAATTCTGGTGAATTGATTCTAATGAAATGATTTCTAGTCTAAAATGAAAAGTGATACTTCCAGCAGTGTGAAGTAACTTTCTGCTGTTATTTTGATATGGGAATTTATATGTATGAAATTCTAGTTTACAAATGACTAGGACATTGAACTCTCCACATATTCATAGGACCTCCCTGAAATATATATTTTTTTATAGCTCAAAGGTATAAGCCACCAAAACATTGAAGCAGCAATACAAAAAGGAAATGCCTAAATTAAATGTAACGTGCATCTATTTGCAATTAGTTCAATAGATTTTTATTAACAACTTCTCATAAAAGACAGTTAAAAATTCAATTTTTTTTAATAAGGGGAAAAATGCGAAATGCTGTATAAAACTTTTATGCACATTAATAATTGATTAAGTAAAAATTACTATATTTCTATATGCACTTATTTTGATCAATTTGAGCATATATTCTGTCTAAGATTTTTGATACATAAAAAGCAGTGCGATTTACTTTTGAAAAATGCAAAAAATTGTCTTCGTTGCTGTAAGCAAGATTCTACCCTTGATTACGATTTGTTCGTAAATACTTTGTCAAAATGTCAATACATATCAGTATACTGCAAATACCAATGTTTCTTCTGTTCATTTTGCTGCTCATCAAACAGCAAATTAAGAAAAAAATTGTAAATGTATTTAAAATTATTAAATGAAAAACTGTATCGTAAATAATATAAGATTATTAACTTCTTAAAGTAGAAAGATTGGAAAAAAGGGTTAATATAAAATGAAACATAATGTTATGGATTAAGACATTAGATTAATAAAATATGATTAGTAAATTATTAAAAAATGCATGTGTGGAATACCTAAATTATTCACAGAAAAAAAATGTAGTAAAAAATGATCCTTTGATTCTTACTTTGAATAAATTTATTATTTTTTTAAGAAATTGTATATATGTATAAAATTATTGAATGAAAACTCCGTTATAAATAAAGTTAGATTATAAATTCATAAAATAGGTAAATTGAAATACAGGATAAATATTGAAAAAGGTATGCAATTTTGGATTCAGACATTGCTATTAACCTCTTAACTGTGTTATTCAATTCCTATATACCTCATTTTATCTATTTTTCTAACAATTTATTAATCGTGCACCGATTTACCGAATTCTGATAGTTGTAAGCAAAAACAAACCATTTTATAACAATAATAATTCAATAATAAAATTACTTCAAATACATAATCAAGTATTCAATGGATTTCCTTTTGAATCAAAATATGAAAGTATTCTCAAAATAGAAAGTATCATCTTATTAGATAGTAAAGAAAATAAAACAGTTAAGGGATTAATAAGATGTTTGACTTAATAAATCGTTAGAAAAATAGATAAAATGAGGTATATCCAAATTATTCACAGAAAAAAGCCCAAAAAATGAACGTTTGTGTCTTAAAAACAGAATAGTAATATAGCCATGTAAGGATATTTCATTCTATATTCTAAATAAACCTAAGTAATTAATGAAATAACGGATAACTATAAAATATTATGAAATGAGAAGATTTGGTTCAAAAATTCATCAGAAATAAGAGACGAAAATGCAAAAATGATAAAACCTTGCCCAATAACAAAATCCCTAAATAATGGAGTTGTAATAACCACTTTGGTCTTTAAGCATAAAGAGTATTAGATGCTACATATTGCCAGCAGAAATAAAATTGATAGGAATATCAAATTCATCGAGAATAGAATAATATTTTCAACTTTAAAATATAAAATTGCTCCATCATACAGGAGAAATTTTACAAGGATTAGTTTTTGGTTTTATAAATATATATGCCGCCGTCCTGGCTAAAGAACAGCGCGTCTTCCTAGTGATAGGGGAGTCCTGGGTGCGAGTCCCTGTTTGGGTATGGTTGTTCTTCTTCTGTTCTATCTGTGAGATGCGTGCTCGTGCCCTCCTCCCAAAAGGTGTTGTGCAAGCGAATGAGTAATGCGTAAGTGGCAAAGTCGTATTCTTGGTTCTAGTTGGCGCTACTGAAGAGAACTCACACTATCGGCTTAAATCGCTGTCCTCGTAACTTTGGGCTTGTTCTCTGACAAGTGTCATAAGAAACCATAAGCATATACATAAATAAAGTGCGAGTGCAGAAAATTTGGTTTCATTAGAATAAAGGCTTAGTAATTGTAATGTCTTATAATAACTTACTATGTATGTTCTATATATCAAGCTCGAATTTTCTATATCTTATAAATCTCATTTTTAAATATTTTGGTTACCTGAAAAATTGCATTCAAAACTGATATTCTTATAAAACTCGCTAAATTAATCTGCTATTTCACATGTCTATTTATTAATCACAAGAAGCAAAGTTAGTCATCCACTTCATGGAGGGAAAATAGGGATTGGATTTAACCCCCATGGTGAACAAGCAATGTTTTTTCAATTTTCAAATTCCGCAACTCATTCATACTCTTACTTTTCAAAAAAGTCTCGCCAATCCTTTATTTGCGAAGAAAGTTTCAAAACTCCCAAATACTTCAAGTGCCTCGAGATGTCGAAATCCATGGGCTCAGGCTAGAGAGTTTAAATAACTAAGCCTTATGTCGGTTTCTGTTCTGTGTGTATATTTACTTCAAGCTTCATTTAATTATATCAATTACCATGAGATATTACCATCATTAGGGAATTTGTAAACTTCCTTTTCCTCACTAGGAAAAACAGACGCTCCCAAAAATCTTCAATTAATATTCAGAATAATAAATGTCAATGTCAGTTAAATGACTAGCCTAAATATTTTTTATGCTGTGTTAAAAGCATTGCAAATAAATCGGGGTATTAAAATACCACGTCCAGTAGCACATTTCTAGATGGATTCTACCACCTTTTTCTTTCTTTTTTTTCTCTTTTTTTACAGATAATTTCACGGCTTCTTGTGCATATTACTTCGCAAAAGTGAAGACAATATGCGTTGAATGAGATACACATTAAGATTTTATGGCCAATAAGACTTCTAACTACGTTCTATCAATTTTCTTTCTTACTTTTTCACTCTGCTTTACAAAATTTTACTAACGCCTTATGCATATTATTTGATAGTGAATGCAACAGACAATGAATGAAATATGCATTAAGATTATATGGCCAATAACAGATATCTAGCAGCTTTTTATCACCTTTTTTTTTCTCCCTATTTTACAAAATTTCTCGAATATATTTGTGCATATTACTTGACAAAGATTAAAGCAATATGCAATGAATGAGATACATTGTAAGATTCTATGGCCAGAAACAGATTTCTAGCTGCGTTCTGTCCCCTTTAATTTCTTCTCTCTCTCTCTATGTGTGTGTGTTAGAAAATTTTACTCATACTCTAAGCATATTACATTGCAAATTCGAAAGCTATATGCTATAAATGAGATTTGCATTAATATTCGATAACCGATAGCAGATTTCTAGTTGCCTTTTCGTCTTTCATTTCTCTCTCTCTCTATCTTTGTTTTAGAACGTTTCACTGACACTTAGAGCATATTACTTCACAAAGATGAACGCAATATGCAATGAATAAATTTAGTACTGTAAATAAGTAAGTTACATTCTTTTGAAGGAACATTACTAGTCTATATTCTTATTAATTTAAATAATTGGAGCCAAAAGATCAGGCTGATATATAGTATTCTGCTTTAGAATGGAAACATACTGATTAAATTCAATGAAAATAAACAAATATGTTTCTGAGGTATATTTTATTTTCACCTTTGTCAAGTAATAAGCTTAATGTAATAAAATGTAATTTCTTGAAATATGTTACAAAAAGAAGAAAAAAATACCGCCGAGCAATTCTGAGACTAAAATGAAAGTTTTTAATTGCTCCTCATAATCAACCTAATACATTTACTCCCATACATTAGCCTTCCGCTAGATACACCTCCCACGATGACAAAATGAATGCCATAATTTTCTTGAAAAATTACTAAATACTTCATTGTTGTAATAGATATTTCACTGTTGCTGAATATTTTATTTAATACTTAAACAGATGGCCATAAAGGAGTTCAAGGTGAGATGGGAACCGCAACTTTCCCTTGAAGCAGCAAAAAAATGCTCTCCCAATCTGTACCGAAAAGAATTGCTCCACCGCCATCATTAGCGATTATGATTGCAATGAAAAACTAGATCACACCGGTGAAGTCACGATGAAATTCTTCTGATTGATATCCGATGTGAGCCTTTGGGCGTTACTTTTTTATTGGGATGTTCCCGTTAATTGGGATAATCGGCATAACACATATCGAATAATCATATGCTAATGTCACCCTTTACTTTCATTTAATCACGTAGGTAAACAGAATAAAAATATTTTCTTTGGGGGAAAAGAAGTTTCTAGGTTGATTACTTCGTTCACAGTTACGATTCTTCTTCGATTGCGTATTGTTCTATTTAGTACGATTAACTGTATCGAATGGTAATGAGTTTTTATTTTTGCCTTTAGATTATTAATCATGAATGCTTAATTTATGTGCTGTTTTATTATTGATATTTCCAATGATGGTCTGTCTGCATTTTGAAAAATTGTTTAAATGCTGGACGATTCATATCTCTGAAGTAATATTTATTCAATAGTTTGCAAACAAGTAAAGGTAGAGAGGTACTATTTTGCATATAAAAAAGGGAACTGGATTTTTCTTAATCCTCATTCGGAATTCTTTGTTAACAATTTAAACCAGATGGTTCAGCAAAAGGTTAAAGAATGCGCGTCATAGAATGAAATTATGGCTGTTAAAGGATTATTTTAGCACTATTTAGTAAATTTAAAAAAAGATAAAAACTAAAAGGATTAACGAGATTATAATAATTACTAGAAATTGCGTTTAGCAGCAGCAATGAAAAATTCACAATGATGGCATACTGATTGATGTGAACTCAGATCTTACAAATGTATCAGTAGCATCAACTAATGAATTGCATCAACTAAATTCATCGTACTGATGAGTTTAGACATTTTGAGATGCCAAGGAGTATTACGATACTCTTCTTTACTAACTGGTCAATTTAGCTTCACAGTTCAGCAAATTTTTTTAATTAAATAGTTAATGATTAGTTTGATCCTATTTTTTATTAGCTTTGCAAAAATATGTATGATTTTATTTTATATTTACTTTGTATACCATGAAAAAAAATATTTTTCAAAAATTACCCGCAATTATTGATAAATGATTTCCACATTTAAAAGTAAAAACATTTTATAATTATCTGATATATAAAAATGAATTTTTGCTTATTCGTAATTTATGGGCTGCCGTACAGTTCATCTGATTGCGAAAAAAAATGTCAACTTATTATTTGCACTTATGTTGGATGCTCGCGAGTCAGACAACCAAGATTTTTTTTTTTACTTTTTGTTGCAGACGGAAAAATTAAAAAAAATATTGTCTACCCTAAAGCACTTGAATAATAAAATAAAATAAATAAATGTTGCTTCTTCTTCTTCTTTATATGTCATTTAATTTCAATTATCGATTCATTGTCGACAAGAAAAAAATACCATTCCTAATTAAACAAGCTATTTCAAACGATATTTCGAAAAGTATTTCATCAACGGCAACAGCGCACCAGGTAACAGCTAATGACAGATAAAAAAATAATCAATTTCATTCAAAAATAATATTAAATATCATTATTTTATAGAAGAACTAAGTGGAATATATTAGGTTGGGGAATAAGCTCGTAGCGTTTTTATCAGATATTTTTATTTAAAGAAAATCATTCGTAATAACAATTAATTAATCGATTATGTATTCGCCGTTGCTGTTTACGACCTCCTCCCACCCCTCGACCAATTTGTCGGTGCCATTCCATCAAAAATCGCCTGGTCTGGTATCGAAGAAGTTGCTGAGTCAGTTTTTAAAGTCCTCTTCATTGTCGAAGATAGCATCCCGCATATAGTTCGACAGGGAGCGGAAAAGATGGTAATCCGACGGTGCAAGGCGGATGCTGAAATACCTCCCATTCGAGCTCTTGGAGTGCGACTTTGACGACTTGTGCAACATGGGGCCTGGCGTTGTCGTGAAGGTGTATGGTTTGGCCTTGTCGATGGGGTCTTTTCAGTCGCACAGTGTCTTCCACGCGGTGTAGCTAGGCTATGTAGAGCTCCTTGGTGACCTTGACATGCCTTTCGAGCATTTCCAAGTACACCATGTCCTCCCACTTCGAAATTCGAGTCATCAACGTCAAAATCGCTATTTTTGGACATTGCAAACCATTTATGTGCTGTAGACTCGCCAATGGCACCTTCTCCGTATAAGTTGCAAATATCGCGTGCTGCTTCTGCAGCTTTTTGGTCTCGATGAAAAATGGAGAAGAGTAGCTTCAAAAATGTGGATTATTACATCCTGGATATTCCATTTCTAAGCCTTAAAAGTAATTAAAAATTAGATTATTCAAAAAGACAATTGGCCCAGTTTTGTAGAGCAAAAAGAGCTTTGCCGAATGAATACTATGCATTTTGCCAAAGAGGAAAAGTATCGTTGTAAAACCAAGAAAATATAAAAAAGCTACGAATTTATTCCCCAACCTAAGATAATTAATTAAATGAATAATTGACAATTCAATATATTGTTAATAAGCATTTATTAGAATTTATTTAATAACGAGTTGAATAATTCATTATAAATACACATTATTTCCCTAATATTTAATAATTCGATAAAACTTGTATATTTTATAATTTTAATACATTAAGTTTTAATTGATATACTTGCATCAAGAAATAGATTATGAATAGATAAAAATATATGAATCTGTTAAAGTCAATGCCCAATACTTCTATAAGCCAATCTTCAAAGACATAATTAAGAAAAGTGGAAAAATCTTTCAAGATAATTATCTTCCGATGAACAATATAGAATAATATTCAAAATACAAATATTTTATTAAACTATACTTAAATATTCGATTACAACTAGAATTTCTTGATTGAAAGAAGAAGTGTAAAAAAAAATCAAAATTAAAGTAAAAATGTGTAAAAAAAACTTTTTTACCATCCAAAAAAAGTGGATTGTTTGAACTATAATTAAGAAATTTATAAAAAGTTTACTCATTTAAATTCTGATTTTTAAATGCTCTGAAAATGCTGTGAGTAAAACAAGAAAACAACTAAGTTATTCTGCGTCTACAAGGAAATACACTTCTCTTTCATAATCGAAAACAGGAACATAAGTTACTTTTGTTTGAAATCAATTTACCTTTTAATTAAAGATAGTAATGGCTTTCTTTCAGTTATTGAGATAAACCTGTAGTCTTTCAAGAAACATCGTCGAGAAAAAAACCATTTTAATTTAAGTCTGTGTAACAATACAATTTCCATAGATTTAAATAGTTCTAGAGCTTTTATTCTGTTTCATCTTTTTAAATTTAAAACTGAGTAAAAAAATAGAAGCCGCTATGTATTGGGTCGTTCGGAAAGTAATTTCGTTTTTTCCTGACAAAGGATTTAATAGCATTTTTCGCACCCAATTTCATACTTAAACCGCAAAATCATTTTATGTTTTAAGAGCTGATATAGCAAGGCTTGAGTGTGAAAAAGTGCAGCTGATTCTTCGCAGTAGTTTTCGGATGGTGCCCTTTTAAATATGGAGAGCAATAAACAGCATTTTCGTCACTTTTTTCTTTTTTGCTATAAAAGGTAAAAATGCTGTTCAAGCCAGAAATAAATTAGCCAATATGTGTGGAGAAGATGTGTTAACAGTACATCAGTACCAGAACTGATTTGCAAAATTTTTCCTTCAAATAAGGAGACCAAAAACCACCTCGATCAGTTTTTTTTACAGCAAAGACCAAAACTTTTATGAGCGTGTAGTCATGTTACTACCAAAAATATGGCAAAAGGTATTAGACCAGAATGGCAATTTTATAATTTAATAAATAATTTATTCATTAAACGAAAATTTCTTTTCATTTTGACAAAAAAAAAAATACGAAATTACTTTCCGAACAACCCAATAGTTACTTTATGATGTCTTCTTATTGAACTTCTTTCCCATTCCTCTTCGCTCGATACAAAGCAGCGTTACTGCCATCTATTGGCATATATTAGTACTATCACAGATTAATAAAATGCTATGATTCCGTATTGAAAAGAACTTTTATTCCCTTCCTATAAATGTAAGAAAACTAGTACTTTTATTGGTAGTACCAGTATGGTTACTTGTATTCCGTATACCTATAATTCGAATGATCATTATTGCAGTAATAATATATTAAGATTATATTTTTTCAGCCTTGGTTTAAAAACGTTTGTTTATGAAAGGCTTCTGATAAACTGCACTGAGCATTTTCGACATTATTTAAGTCATACAAAAAGATTTTTAGAAAACATTTGTCAATTTTCCTGATAATTTTCGAAAACAAAGGAAAATTGATACCGCTAAGGCTTTAGTTCATTCTTATAACTTTGAGATCAAAATTGAAGATCCGTATCAATTTAAAATAGTTTTGATCTGGAGCATTTGAAAATGTAAAATGAGTAGCTAAAATTTTTTTTCTATAATTAGCATAATTGTAAAGTTTTTTTTCCGATTGCGTTTAAGGACATTTTATTTACTCAAACCGTATGAAATAACTTTAAACTGGAAAATGCACCTCTTCAGGGTTTGGAGATCGCCGAAATGTTGGATACTTAGATATAAGCATCCAATTCTTCCTTATAAAACTAAATACTTGACATTAAATAGTTTATTTTATCATGTGATAGATGTATGAATAGCAGATCTCTATGACTGGATTTCCTCATTTGATAAAAAAGTAAATATTCCAAGGATAATTTTTCATTTCAAAAAGCATATCAAAAACATCTATTTTTGATGTGTAAAGAAGTTTTTTTTAAGCCGATATTAACATTCTACATGGTTTAGTTTAGTTTAGTTATATTAACGTCCCGTTTAAAGCAACACGAGGGCTATTTTGGGACGGACCTCGTAATTTTGAACCACGGTCAGATGACGAGGACGACACCTGAACTGGCACCCCCCTCTCCACACCACGCCACACCAGCGGGAGGACATTTGGCCTGACAGATTTAACGTGCAACAGACCCCCTCACACGACGGATCTTCGGTGGAATCCAGTCTCGAACCTGAAACCCTCCGGTTCCGAAGCCGAGACCTTACCACCGGGCCACCGCGGCCCCATTCTACATGGAAAGCTCTTGAAATGATTTAGTTTAGACTTTTAGAAATAAAAATGACATTTTTAAACTTTTTTTTTGTAAAAAATTGTATCTGTAATTGTCTTTGTAAATTGTATCTGTAATCCCAAGAATATTTTACCTCTTGGATTTTGAGAATATAAGTTTACAAATAAGATTGATATAATGTTTGAGTTCAGCTTGATGGATTTTAAAAGCTGGTTGAGTCCTTAGGAAGCAAATTTTAAAAAAATTAATTGGAAATAACTTAAATCTTTTCTTTTTTTTATTATTTATTTCTTAGTTGATGGATAGTTATTTGATTCAAAATTTAAAATAACTTTACCAATTTTTTTAAAAAATTTAATACACATACTGCAATATTTAAACAAAAAAACTACCCTTATGAAATTACTACCATTATTTCTTAGATAAAACTGAGTATTTCTGAAATTGTTTATAAAAATAAGGTAAGAAATTAAAGATAAGATAATTATTTAGCACACTACAAGACTAGAACAAATTAAATTATATAATAAAATACGCATATATAATTGTGAAACATTACTCAAAGTATAGCATTAACTACCCTTTTTAACGTAATACAATACATACTTGTGACGGTAAAGAAAATTTAAAGGAAATCAAAAGCTTATAAGAAAATATTTTTCAGACTATTTTTCCTTAGTAAATTTGCGACCTTATGTATTTCCGAAATATGTAGCAACTACATATCTTATACGATGCATTCAAATTAGAATTATTTTATCTATACTTTATTGCAATTTTATAGATATCCATGTCACTTATTGTACAGAAAATAATCAAATACCTTGCTGAAATAAAGACAAGAGATTAAAGATGAAAAAAAAATTAATGATGATATTTTCAGGAATCATAATTAATAGAAAATAAAAATAAAAAATCAGATTATATAAAAATTATCAAATTCGTTACCTTTTTAATATTTTTTTTCAACGTGGAATAAGGATTAACTTCAAATGCCTCTGTATACTACAAAAGTAAATTAAAATTCGTAATAATATATTTCAGGGTGTTTAATAATTTAGCCTATTGAACAGAATATGCGTCAAATTCTCATGATTCACCAAGAAATAACTTCATTTTCCAATGCAGTAACACTCAAGAAACATCGAAGAATTTGTTGCTCACTGCTCAGTTCAACTTACCATTACTTTCAAAGCATTGTGATGTTCGAAACGTGATCTTTTTCACGCTATTCTATGCTGCAAGAATAACCCTATTTCTTTGGGCAGAAAAGTTATTATGCTTTTGTTTTCGCTTTCACTTTTATTAATTGGAGAAGAGATTACGCGCGATATTTTTATTTGGTTTAATGCCAGACAATCTGTCTGTCTGGCGTGGCGCTTGATGACTGAAACAATTCTCAGGGTTTCCTCGGATCAAATGACCCACATAGACGAACTACAACGGTACAGTGAAGGGCAAAAAATTATCACGCTCGTGCTTTACTTAAAAACTTGAGAACTAGAGCAATTAGGAAAAATTCAAATTTTGCATTTAATGAGAAATAGTAAACAAACTGTGATAAAAGGAGAAAAAAACTAAATACAAAAGTTTTGAAAATAAATTAGACAGTAAAAAAAATGTCACGTTAAGTTTTGCTTGAATATAATGATTTGTTTACGTGTAAACGCCTAGTTTAAATAGCTTGTAAATATGGTATTTTATAAATGAAATTGACATGTTTATGTATCTTTTTATATGAAATCAAGTATTATCATTGTTTTGCTACTTATTCATATGAATTTTTATAACTACTAAACCATTTGAAAGGAACTAATCTATGAACATCTACGTGGCCGCGGTGGCTAGGTGATAAGGTTCAGTTAGTGAGCAGAAGAGTTTCTGGTTTCGAGGCCCTATTTCCGCAACGAAACGTCATGTAAGAGGAGTCGTTGCACTTTAAATCTGTTAGGACTGAACGTGGAGAAGAGGGTGCCAACTCAGGTGTCGTCCACGCCATCTGACCTTGATTCAAAATTACGATATCCGTCCAGAAAGTAGCCATAGCGTTACTTTACAACGGGACGTTAATATAACTAAATTAAACTATGAATATTTACAATTAAATAATGCTTTTTCTTTCTAAATTAAAATTTAAGATATAAATGGAAAATCGGTGGAACTGGTTTCACCAAAGCTATTTTGCATTCTCTCATATAAGGTCCTGTGCCCCTTCCCCCCCCCCCAGATAAATTGAACTTTGGCTGAAGTGACGAATGCTTTGGTGAATAATAGTTTAGTTGGAATTTTAGCATAAATATTTACCATTTGTTGCCACTCTTGTCACACAAATTATTCCTGACTATGATGACGCCAGAGACAGCACCCTCTGAAGCTTTATAGAACTAATATTCAATTCAGATCTAATTATGGCATGTGCTGCATGCGTTGATTCATGCTCTTATATCTATTCTAAAAATTATTCTAGCATTTTGTATGTTAAATGTCTGTATGTAAGAACCTGGAATAAATAACTGCCACACTACTTTGAACTTTTTCTGTACCCCCTAACAACCCCTTACATTTTTACTAAATCTACTGTAGGATCATATCTATTTACACTTTTGTTTCTCGACCAAATGGTACCAAATTTTGAGACAGAATTACAGTTCAAGTCACGTGATTACATATAAAATTTCATTGATTTCAGCTGCTGTATTTACTTGCTAATGAAAATATAGATTTACATACGGTCAACCCTTAGACAGTTTAGGTTCACAATTTGGTAACAATGTACGTTTTAGATAACAAATGGGAAATTTTGTTTAACTATTCTTTATATTTTGTAGTGATCGACTGAACTTTCACCGAATAGACTTCATCTGCATGGAATTTTTTCAAAATTTGACAGAAATTAAGATATTTGGTTAAAACTTATATATCAAATTTCATCGGTCTTGCCCAAAGCAGTTTTGAATTATCGTGTCCACAGACAGATTGTTAAAATTTTGTTTTTCGAACTCAGGATTGTCTAAAACGGAGAGATTCGTCAAAACCTAGACTTTGAATTTTTTGCCAATTCTAATACTTTAAACATAAAAAGAGAGTTCAACAATGTGCATTGAAAAAGCCTGTAATGAATATCTTGTGAACGATGAATGGATTTATGTCGGTCAATGAATCGTATAATGTTTCCGATCTTACAAAAACTATGTAATCTTCATTATTCCAGTTATGAATCTTCAGTTTTTGAACAACTTTCAAAAGCTAAAGTTTTTTTTGCTGGGGGCTTGACAAAATGACAGTGTTTTGCTATAGAACAAGCAGTAACATTGTGATTTGCATCTGTTTTGTTTTCACAAACTTAGTGATCATAAAAACATAAATCAAACTTTTAAGGACAAGTCAAAAAGACTCACAATCTGCAAAGATATGATTAAATTTTGAGTTAAAAGAAGTTCGTTGCCTATTGACATAATGAATGCAGACAAAAAATCTCGATTCCTGAAATACTAAATCGATTTCTAAGGATACTTTTGGAGATTTTTCTTAAGATATGGCTTAGTATTATGAAAATAAAAATCGATTTTCCTATCATAAGTAGTATGTTCCTTTTACTGATTAGCAACAGATTAGACATGTCTTGTTCTTGAAGAAAATAATGCACATTAGTTATTTCCAGATATTCACAATTTAGATTTACAATATTTAAAGACCGAAACTAACATATATTCTTTGTGTAATTAAGTTTTGAATGATAAAGCTGCATTCACAGTTGATTTCCCTTATAAGCAAATCACCTTTTTATTAGTAAAAGATTCCAAATGAAATTTTATAACAGTTTCTTCCTTCCTTTTCTCTGCTCTTAACTTGAAAGATAGCATATATTATAAAAAGAGATTCAATGCGTTCTGGCATAGGGGTAATGCGTCTTCTCCC
>JAPMOQ010037330.1:802428-814132 GCA_026543055.1 Argiope trifasciata | reverse complement strand
ACTCGACTTTAACCGCTGTTAAATAAAATGCCATAAGTCACAACTAACAGGGAATCATGGATTGTATTCGTCAATTCTTCGAATAAATTTGTCAATTACTTTAATTTTGAATTTTTTGTTTTAATTATGTTTAATAAATTATTTATTTATTAACTTGGATCGTTCATTGAATCCGCAGCAATGGTTGATAGAATAGTATTGATATTTACCATCAGCAAGCACTACAAAGCTCTGTCCATTTGCATAACTTCGCATCTTCTTTTTTTCTCATAGCTTCAACTCATGAATATAGATGATGGCATGGCAGAGTGACGTACTTGACCTTAAGTTCCCAGACAAACGAAAAATTTCTTTTAAAGTGCAAAGTTATTCAAAAAATAATAGTACCAATGCATTCTAAAATTCAAGACAAAATTCATTCCTAATGATCTTTTATAATCATTAATGCCAAGAATTCTTCTACATTTATTAATTTTTAATATTAAAATAATTTGTCGTTTGTGAATAATTTGTGAAAAACATTTTAAAGAACTAATCATCAAATTCCATGCTTTTTACGATATTTAATTAAAAATTTCGCCATAAAATGCTCACAATTTTTCTCTGCAGATGTTCGGTGACTTTGTTTATTTTGTTGCTATACAATAACAAGACTTATCAATAACAATCAGAATGTTGCAATCGTGAGCACAGAATTTACATTTTTACATGGACCAAATGAAAAACATTCCGTGACCATATAAAAATATTATCTGTCATACTCTGTTTTCAAACATTTTTGCAAAATAATTTCAATTTTACTTCAAAAATCAAATATCATTATATTTATTTGTAATTTTACTTGCATTAGGAAAAAATGATATTTATAGATAGCAAGAAAGTTTCTTAAGAACATGTATGCAACTGAAAGTTATGTAATTAACCAAAAAAAGTGTGTGTGCTTAAGTGCATTCAAATGTCGCTTTTAATATTATTTTGAACCATTTGAACTTGAAACCAAACAAAATATACAAATCAAATACTCTTGGCATAAAAGAATTTCCGGAAGAAAATTATTTTTTTAAATATATCAAAATTGTATAATAATAATCAGAATTTTGTAATCGCTTGCACAATAAATATTTAAATTTTAACCAAAATCAAATCAAAACCATTTCGTGACCATATATTTTTTTTTCATTCAAGGTTGAAACATTTTTATTACTGATTTCAGTTATGCTTTAAAAGTTTAATACTATTGGATTGATTTCGAATTTTACGTGGAGGTAGGAAAAAACTGACATTCACAGAAGGAAATATATTTTCTTAAACACAAGTAACTGCAAGTTATGTATTTTACCAAATAATGAATATTATGAGCCTTTTATGAGTTTACGTGTGCATGTGAACTTAAAAATTGCTTTTAATATTATTTTTGAACCATTTCAACTTGAAACAAAACAAAATGCACAAATTAAATACTCTTGGCATGAAAAAATTCTCGAAATTACTTTAAGTATATACATATAGCAAAATTGTGTAATAATAGTCAGAATTTTGAGATCGTTTGACAATAAATGTTAAAATTTTCCCAAAGATCAAATCAAAAACATTTCGAGATCAGATAAGAATATTTTCTTTCATCCAAAAATGTTTACAACTGATTTTAAAAGTTAAATATCTTCATATTTACTAGAATTTTCCTTAGAGGAGGAAAAAAACTGATATTCAGAGAAGGCAAGAGATTTTCTTAAGCACAAGCAACTGAAAGTTAATTAATTTACGAAAGAATAAATATTGTGTGTCAATTTTAGTACTGCTTTTAATATTGTTTGAAACCATTTCAACTTGAAACAAAACAAAATCTAGAAATCGAAAGAATGTCCGGAAGAAGTAAAAAAAAAAAAAAAAAACCAGTCTAAAAAACGTTCTGGAATAGTGGAATCAAATTGAAATCAATGTCAATAAATAATCTCTTTCCATCTGTACAAACTAAATCGCATCCGAGTTGATTCATTTCTTTCCTCGTGAACTAGAGAAAGCCGAATCCTCAATGGTACTGCGAGACAAAAGAATTGTTCTAGCGGCAATCAGAGCAGAACGTTCTCCCTTTCTGAAGTTAGATTTCAGATAAGATTGAAAGAGGTGTAAACGGTGTTTCCTTTCTCACTTTCCGACTGAAGCTTCATTTATTTATTACTTGCACTTAGAAAAAAAGACCAAAAATTTTAATTAATGTACTGATTATAATTTAAAAATGTTTTCTTCATTTAATATCTTTTTTTATTATGTGCCTGCTTTTTTTAAAGAAGTAGGGAAAAAATTACGAATATATGCCAGCATTCTTTACTTAATTGTATTTAATTTGATTTCTGAAAAGCTTGTAAAAGTGGGAATATGTCACAAAGCTACTTTTCGATCTAAAGTTTTAAAATTTTTATGTAACTATCTGTTCTTGTTGATATTATCTTATTTATAAATTTTTGAATCTTCGCTTTAATTTATTTTAGTTTTTATTCACTACTACCTATCTTTGAGGAACAGCTGATTTGACAGATATATTGATTATATTTTATGCTAATTTAACATCTTTGTCGCCCGTAGAACTTTGAAATGAGACTTCTGCAGGCAACCGTAACTGGCTTCAAGTGTTTTCTTCTACATTTTAGTACTTTTAAGCATTTAAAAAGCTTTGTAAATTCTTACTTGTTCGAATTTGTTGTTGTTATGTGTTCTAATGCGGCGAAAGACAGAGGAAAAACAGAAATTATCGTGGACATGAGAGGACAGCCAATAGGTTAATCTTTTATGCATATCTTGATATACATGATTCCTTCAACAAAATATTTTTAAATATGAAATTATAATTGGCCTTAAACAGTGTTATTCTGATACTTTCACATTCATTCTTTTCGTATAAATGAATCTTCCTTAAAGAAGTAGAATCTCGTGACATCATAGAGCCATTAAAAAGTTAAATATTTCGGTAATCTATTTTCAGGGAAATTGCATTGGAGGGAAAGTAATTTCACATCCAGATTCGATATCCTAACCATATAGATAAAAAACCGAGTTTTCCTTCTATAATTTCTACAGAAGAAATTCATACTACTAAACATTTGTTGAAAAAAAGGTAAACTCTTTGAATTTCATTAATCTGGCTGAAAATTAGGCAAAAAATAAAATGTTTAAAAATTTCCAAAATTCAAGAAACATTCATATAATTATTAAATTGGTATCATTAAAATAGAAATATTTTTCAATTTTAAGAGTAAAATTTAATTTTTTGCTATAGTGTTTTCAGAATCATAGTGGAGAACGTCAAAGACAGGCTCAGTTTTTAATTAATACGCATTCCAATCAAAATATCAAAAAAAAACGTAAGTTAACGTCTGAAATTTCCAATATATATTACGATCTGTCCTGAAGAGAGCCAAGATATACACTCACATATTTACTTTTGTTATAGTAATGATGAATCCCAATCCAAGTTATAAAAAAACATATAAATAAAAATTCTGCTTGATTTAGTGCATTAATAGTAATAGGATGTTTTTAAAAATTGTTTTTATTCAACCTTTTCAAAAATATTTTTGCAATTATGATTTACTGAAGGTTTCCATGCATTTTTGTAGACCCAAACTTAAAATGACGAGCAACATTAAACTTTATTATTATTTTTTTTGCATAAAATAGAAAAATTGTAAGAACGCATGTACATGTTTTTCAATAATTTGGAAGGTATTTAAGTAGTTATTAATATAATTATACACAGTAGCCAACTTTGACCTTTAGAAGAGTTGTGGAATTCTAAATTATGAATAACTTTTAATAATGCATTTGTGCTTGGAGTGTCCAGAAGCAAAAGTATGTACTCATATTGTCCTCAAAATTTTAAATCGCGTCACCTTTTTAAATAACGCAGCAAAAAAAATTAGCATAAAAAAAGCTTGCAAACCATGATTGTTGATATAACCTTTCCCACATTACTATATAAAAAAAATTCTAATTGCTATTTGAGGAAAAAATTGAGAATAGTTAAATATATTCTGAGTTAATAAAAAAATTCAGAGTTAATGTAAAAAATACAACATAAAAAAATTTAAAACTAAATGCTTATAAGATACTCTTTGCAATTATCCATTTAAAGTATATTGGAATACGAAAGGACTGAAGCAGACATTTTTTTCATTTAAAAGCATTTTTTTTTCTTTCCCAATTATTTTATTATCTGTTCGTTGGTTATGAATTCCAGTTGATTCTAAGGGATTAAAGATTGGCAAAAATTCCATTAAATCGTTTTCGTTTTAACGGATTTCTCAACTAAAGAAAGATTAATATTCACACTATTTTAAAAACTTTACATAATTCTACTCCTTTTACCGCCTTTCTAATTTTTTATCTGTATATTTATACATCAAATTATATTACAAGAAAGTGCAACAATGGATAAAAAATATGCATAAAAATGAAAAATATTTTCAATTTCGTTTGATTACGAAAACTGAACTTTCGTTATAACTACAACAAAATTAAACATTTTTTTAAAAGTAAGTTTTATACTGAAGCTTACTCAACATGAAAAAATAAGTCAAATCTTCATACTTTGATCAACAGTGTTACAACAAGCTAGTGGGAGTAGTTTCCAAGAAACTTTCTCGCGTACACTCTCCGCCCGCATAAAACTGTGGCCTTGAGTAAAGCCTAAAGCAAATGCCTTGCATGGCATTGGCAAATAATAGGTACAGTATTTGTCATTACTGTAATATTTTTATTTAATCTAAAGCACGAATATGTATTTTGACGTATTCTTTTCAACACATTGTAACCAAAATTTTTCACGAAACCGAAATTGCTATAGAACTATCACATATTGAGTTTCATTTATCAATGTAGTAATAGCTTTAGATTACCACTTTTACATACGCTCGAAAGGATAAACAGATAGACAAATAAATATTTCGACAAATCAGCTTAAAAATTAGATTAGAATTTACATTTTTAAATGCTAAATCAGTATATCAGATTCTATTTAAACAGTTCTTTATATTTTGTACTTAATGGGCCCATCTATATTGGAACAGCCATATAGGTAAATTTCTTCTAAATGGCTGGTCAAAAATTAAATAAATGTGGTTTTAAGTCCCAAAAGTAAATGTCATCCGTATAGCGTATAGATTCTTTGAGTTATGTTCACAGACAGAGGTAAAAACAAAGTCAAAAACGTATTTTTCAATCTCAGGGAGATTGAAAATGCAGTAATTCATCAACACCTGAAATTCAAATGTTTGATAATTACAATACTTTCTTTATACTTCCCAAAAACGCCAGTATTATAGCTAATGATAGTAATGATGAAACAAATTTAATTTCACTTTAAAAGTGAAATATATCGCCAGAAATTTATTTCGAAATTATTTTTTTAATTATTAAAAAGCTTAAAAAAAACTAGCAAAAGAACTGAAATCGTTGAAGGGATAAATTTTTGAATTTTAAGATACATAAAAAAAAATTTTTAGCTGGATATTTACTAAAATAAAAGTTTTGAAATACCACTCAAATTTTAATTAGTTAGAATTTCAAAAAAAAAAAAAAACTGTTCATGAGTGCATTTTTCATATATATTTGCCAAATTTAATTGTTCTAGTTTAAAGTATCTAGCCTGTAGAGAGCAAAATATATACAATCATTCATTTTATTATTAGTTAAGTTATAAAATTTGAATTTATCATTTTTGTATCAATTCTATAAATCTTTTATTATCAATCATATTTCTCTTCATAATTTTTATATAATTTATTTAAAGGAATTCATTTTACAATTAAATTTTGCAATTAAAATTATACATTTAAAGCCTGTTATTTTCTTAAAATTTAAATGTGTCATAAATTTTCGCTGCTTGATTTGCATAAATTTAAATTATGAAATAACATTCGGAGACTGGTATTATTTCCTGTTATTATTTTCTTTTACTTCATTTAATTAATTGTATTATTTGCTTTTGCTGCACAAATTACTGAAAAAGGAATGCAAATTAAAATCATCTGCTAAATTAGTTTGAAATGAGATAAGTTTAAAGCTAATTAGAGCAAATTAGCTTATTTAATACAATAAAATAAATTTTTTAAGATTTAAATGACTTTTTTACTCAAGTGTTACAGTTTTACTTGAAATGGATGATAAATTTTAAAAAAGAAAAATGAAACAACTGAATATACATGGTATAATTTTAACACATAAGATTTAATTCATATTTCCAACCATTTAATCAAATTATTATTAGTTGCAAAGATAATGAACCTCAACGTAATAAAAAGATGAATGTAATCATATTTTAATTCATTAATAATTTTGTGCATCGATCAATAATTTGCATTTAAAATACATATGTAACATATTTTTTTATTATTACGTTATATATATGAATCAAGCAGGATTGGGAACTAAACACTGGGGGTTCCGTGTTTGGGCGATCCCCTAGCAGGGACATATGCCTCGCACCCCATTGCCTTCGGGTCCTTTCTTGAGAAAGAATACATGGGCACTGCAGGCCTTGAACCACATGGGCTGTCCTGCTATTTAATTTTTACGTTACATATAAATTTTGAGCTATTAATATATATTTTAATTTCTTCTAAAATGAGAAAACTTTTCGATTAAACACACACACACACATCAGATCCATTTATGCATGAAAATTTTTCTGAGACTTCTAATTTACGTATAGTAAATAAAGAAATCAACCAGGAATACATTAAATAATCATGAATAAAAAATCAGATTACTATAACTGTTTTCTAAAATGTGAAGAAATTTTTTCTTTCTAGTCATGTTTATTGTTCCTCATATACGAAGTATAGAGAAAATATTGTAATCGTCAAAATATTGGACAAAATATTAGACTCCAACTTATTGGATACCAAACTTCAACAAATTTCCACATTTCAGACCTTCCCCAGTTCAAAAAAAGATATTTTGGGCATAATGCCTGTATGTGAACACAACCCAAAACTGCTTTTCGTTCGATAGATGAAATTTGATGTATAGACTCATGATCAAATTCATAGAGGCCTATCAAATTTTAAAGGAAATCCATCCAAAGGAAGTCTGTTAGAATGTTCGATTATAAGTGAACTCTATAACTCCAAGCAAAAAGGGCAAAAAGGATAAAATGAACTTTGAAGGCTTAGCATCTGAAATTTCGATTTTTATCAAATCTTTACCAGATTTATCAAATATTTGTCTTTCGCATAGATGCAAACATTATAATTCATAGATGGAATGACGTAAATCAATGAAATTATGTATATCAACTAGTGATTACAATTGTAGTTCCGTGTTAAACTTTTGTTTCATTCGGTCCGCAAAAAAGAGGTCAAAATTCCTATTCCCATGATGGATTCAATAAATACTATGAGAAGTTAGATTCACGCCAAAGAGCTATATTTCGTTACTAATACCATACAAGGTATTTACGGCCTTACTCTAAGTTGGTAATATTATGAGGAGAAGACAAGACTACAGTAAGTGAGAAAATTTTGAAATGATCATTCCCTCTGGCTTAAAATGGAATTAATTTTAAAATTATGTGTTTAGAAGCCTTTTCAAACTTTGATTGATTACATCAGAAGGATTTTGTTTTATATTTTTCTCTAGTATAGCATCTTCAAGTGGTAAGGTTCTGTGTAAAATTGCTTCCTATGGAACATTAATGCACAATATTATATTATATAATGAATGCATTTATGCTATTTAAAAAATCTGGCAATTATAATACACTACATTAGTATATATTAGTGCATTTATGTACAAAATTATGTTCTATCTAGCAACAACAATGTGCTACATTGGGGCTTTTATTTTCAAAAATTTTTGGTAGATACTATTTGAGGTCGCGATAGTTAGAGTTTAAGGAATTATGCTCTAAATTACTAATTCAGATATCATGACAATGCTATGATCTACCATGCAGTTCTTAGTCTAATTTTTTTATCTTACCGAAGCTTTAATACAATCAACATTTGAATCGGAATAAGTACTTGCTGTACAACGAATGCCAATTCGTTTCGTCCCTATTCCATGCCCCGTATAATCACTTGACCGTCTATCCCAAATGTTCACACCCCTTCAATACAAAATCCTTACAAGAATGAAGATGAGAAAAACGCTTTTGCATTCTAGAACACAGGCATTGGAGTTCCTTTTCGAAAGGTGTGTAAACACGAGTCCTGTCGCGAAAAGTCAGAGGGCATCCAGATAAGAGGGACATTGTTCTCGAACGGCGACACGTACTTCCATGACAAAGTATTTTGTTAGCCATCGACATTTACATGATAATGGACAAATTATAGCCTGCGACACCATGAGTTTGGGTCTTCCCCTCGCTTGTTGATTCTGACTCGTAGGCGGTTGTTTGGCGCGAAATGCCCTTTTAGAGGAAGCAGATGTGAATTCTTTTATTCAGCTGTTAAAAATCGGAACAAAGATTTCATTCTACACATGTACAATCAATTAGTTTTTTTTTCCTCAATTCCGTTGGTGAATTTTATTTTTTACATTCTGTCGCCCATGTAAGTTAGAAGAAAAAAAACGAATGAAAGGTCAGTTTCATATCGTGAGAGAGGTTTGATTGGTTATTATCTTTATAAGAAAGAAGCAGGATGTAAATTTAATTCATTGTATTTTTGCGTGAGTGTGAAAAGAATTAGCGTTTACCTTCCTCATTTTATCTACAGTTTTAAAAAATGGAACTCTGGGTTTTTTACATATTGCAATAAGAAAAGTGAACATGTTACCCATAAAATGTATGATAGCCAGTTTTAAAAGTTTGTTTGATTGTCATTGTTTATTTCTACCTGTCATCCATTAAACACAGATTTTATCTTGAAGTTTAATTTAAAAGTTTTAAGAATTTAAGAATTTTCCCCCGTTTCTTTTACAGAAGAGCCCGGGGGTAGTTGTAACAATGGACACGGATTTTAACTTATTATATTATCTAAAAAAGGAAATAATTTTTATAAAGTTTTTCCTCCAACATTTTTATAGATGAGGCATAGGCTTGTTGCAACCCCCACTTTAAACAGAAGATTACTATTTCTGATTTTCGCTTATTATGAATCTTATAAAAGTCCGTAATACAACAGCATAGTTTGTGCCCAAATGAAAGTGGTTGTGAATGTGGGCACCGTTTCATTTAAGATAGTTAGTCGGTAAGTTTTCCTCAAATATTGTTATTTATTTTGCTTGTATATCAGATGCATTATCAATGTATTATCAAGCTCTATAAAATTTATTTATTATTTTTTTCTAATCGGAATACCTTTGATTAATTAACAAAAATGTTTGAAATGATGGGGCTGTGAAAGCTGAAACAAAATCTTGGGACAGGTTGTAATAGATTTAAAATTATGAGATTCCATTCAGCTTTTTTCTTTAAATAATATTATGGAATTCGAAAGATTAGTATATGTCTTTATAGACTCATTTCGAACAGAATTTAACAAAGGATTTCTTAAAGTAAAAAATCTGCCTTCCTAACTGATCTGTCTAAAAAAGAAGCAATAAGAAATAAAAATGGCTATATAATTAATAATGAATGAAAACAAATAAAAGATATGGGGGAATTTTAGGTTTAAGAAAAAGAAAAAGAAAGACAAGAAAGCAAGGAGGAAAGGGGGTGAGGGAGAGGATTTTGAACCAATATACAGATTTTGAAAAAACAATTGGTTCGCTCTAACTTGAGAAGATGTATACTGCAACTTTGATGCGGCATTATTATATAGTAATATCGTAAGTGTAGTTGAAATTTTGAAGTAATGAGGTTATTATAGCACATTTTTGAAGGTTATTATAGTATTTATTAGAAGATATTATTAGAATTTATTTATTAGAATTAGAAAATATTATTGGAATTGTTATTAGATATTATTAGAATTATTAGATAGAGATTAGATATTATTATTAGAAGATATTATTAGAATTATTCGAATTTATCAGAAGGTTATTATAGTTATTCTTATAGTATATACTTTTAGTATTACTTTTCTATAGTATCGTAATTTTGGGTGGTTTTTAGATAACGTGGACAGCACCCGAGTCTGTACCCCAGTTTTTATCTTCCCCTCGTGTACGTTTAGATCTGACAGATTTATGGTCTAGCAAACTCTAGACTACCTTCTATGGAATTGAGTTTCTTCGGTGAAATCGGTTAACAAAATAGAGACATTTTGGCTCCATAGTCAAAGCATCAAAAACAAGCCACCATGGGCAGAGTTACCGATGAAAAAAAAAAAGATTTAAAATTCAATTTACAAAATTTGAATATAAAAAGTGTGCGATACCCTTTATCATTTGTTTGCGTTAAGTGAAACTCTACTGCAATGTATACTGACTACTTTTTAAAAAAATTGCCTGTATTTTACGATAAATAATCACTATTCGTGGGGCATGCTAAGTAATAATAATTACCACATATATTATGCGTTTCAATCAATGAAATAATAGTAAGAAGAAAATAGTTTTGATATTGTTGATTTTATTGCTCTGTCTTGTTTTATGAGAAGTAAATTATACCCGATAGTAAGTTAAACTCGATATTCTACATTTTAATTTTTTCGGAATTGTATCATATTTCTATAGTAAAAAATCTTCAGTCAATTTTGCACTCATTTCCTGCTTTTGAAAAACTTTGAAATATTCTGCACTTTGTTTATTCTAAGTAACAAATGCTATTTAAACCTTTTTAGAATTTGATTATTAATTACTCGACAAATATAATTAAATTTTGATTCTCGGCGAATGGGAGCAGCAAGTAATGAGTTAAAAAAAATGTTTTTATGAGTTCATAATATTTATAACAGTATTTTATAATATATAAATCAAACCCTAAATGTAGAAAACAAAAACAAAAAACCAAGTAGAAAATTTTATAATTTTCTTTACTAATTTTCATAAACTTTTTATTTAATTTAATTATGATATAAAACCTTCTATTGAACAGTTAGAAGTTCTTTCTGCTAGTTATAGGTTAAATAAACTCAAAATTTAACTGCATACTTATGCCTATAGTAAAAGTACGATGCCAACCAAAAATATTTATTTTTAATAATACATTAATATTGGGAATGTTAGAATTCTTGATAGGAAATAATTACAAGTAAATGATAATTTTTAAAAATATTTTCACTACCTTATACGCCCGAGTCTTCAAACTATTATTTCGTAATTTTCTTGGTTGGAAAGCTGAAATCGATAGTTAAAACATTTCGAACGCTCTCTAGGCCTTTAAATCCACTGAATTTCCTTAAAAAGCCTCAATTAGAAAAAAAATTTTTAAATTAACTTTCTAAAAAATATTATTTTCCAAAAATGGTTTGGAGTTTAATGTATCGGCTTTGATTATTTTTTTTTAATTTATAAGCAAAAAGCAATAGCCATCCTTCGTTTAACTTCCTGAATTATTGTTCCATTCCAAAAATGACATATAAAACCTGTCTCATGAGTTTGGAAAAACTTTGCATGTTAAGCGATATTTTCTCGGTTTATAATGATGCATAATGAAAATTAGCGTTAGAGTTGCGGAGATTTTGGAGACATACAGATAGGATTTGGAACCAAACATTTGCTTAGGACATTCTGATATCTGTTGGATTTCGAGATTTGAAGAAATTTAAATCAAAACTCTCTCTCTCTCTGTGTATATATATATATATATATATATATATAT
>JAPMOQ010037330.1:772583-800939 GCA_026543055.1 Argiope trifasciata | reverse complement strand
ATATCTTATTTTTATTTTCTCTTACATACGTAGTTTAGAGAAAATACAGTAATCAAAAAAAATTCGATTTCAAGATGTCCGTCTGTTTATGACAAAGATAACTCAACAATAGTTCGATCTAGAAGATTGAAATATGGTATACAGTCTCTACGACAAACTTGCCGATTTCTATAAAATTATTCCTAAAATCTGTGCAGAGGATAGCCTTCTTGAGGCGCCCGAATATAAGTTAAAACGATTACTACAAAACGATAGATAAGAATAAATATATACAGATAAGAATAAATATATAAGTTTAACATCTATAGACTTAACACTTATCGAATTTTGAGCCGAATCCAAATATGAATTGATTGTTTGTTGGTATGCTCTTTCAGAAATAAATAAAAGCAATACTTCAAAAGCGCAACGTCTTAAATATATCTGATTTGATACGAGAATTTTTCACTAAAAGGTTAGTTTTATGTCTGATTTCTCTTTTAATCTGTTTTAAAAAAACGTCTAAAATACAAATTAGATTTTCAGATATTATTAACGCATGACTGATATTAATCTCCAAATAATTCGCCATCATACGATAGATTAAGTCAAAATGTTATATTTGTTCCAATTATTAATTTGTAACTAATGTACTACACTACACTTCCGTATAATCGTGATCATTTGCTTGCATGACAGATTAATTAGAGTGTAGAGAAAATGTTACAGAGACCGCTCCCTCTGGTTTCAAGAGAAAGACAGTACGCAGCCCAACAATAAGAAATCTCATATATTAGAGGCAGTCTGTATTTTACCGTTCTATTTCTCAGTAATCAAGACAGTATAAGTTAACAATGCTCCAATCACAACAAAAATATAATTCCTTCGATATGGAAAGATATCCCATCCGGTGAACACAATATCTGGTTTCGAGAACAGCCATTTTTCCAACTGGAGATCTTCAGGAGTTTTGACAGCAATCATTCTATGTTTCAGTTTCGTGCGAAATGCTTCTTTAAATCTCTTATCTTCCAGATTTACCTTAGCTGCCATCCAAAGAATAAATACGCAACATCCAAAACAATTTACAGCTTCAATCACAAATCCTACAATGCCTAATGTTGAATAATCAATCAACCCCTTCGTGTAATATAAACTGAGAATACTGAAACAGGTAAACTGGTTGGCTACAACAATAATGAAAGTTGGTAATGAAAAAACATCTTCGATGGCATTTGAGATCTCGTCAATTCTTGATTTTTCTTTGATTACCACCAGGCGTTTTGTTGGCATCAAAAGTGCTGATGGGCAATCTATAACTTCTTGTATTAAATGACTCATCAGCTTGGAGCATCTGAAGCACAAAATACAGTACAACAATGCCATTAGATTTGGGTATAAAGGATAAACGGATCTGGAAATACAATTCTTCGTTAAAATTATAGTGAACTGTGCCCATGACAAGTTTGTATTGAATTCATAAGTGTAAAATGTGGGTTTAGAAGCAAATGATTTAAAAGCAGAAATCAAAGAATTTATCATAGGTATGCACACAATAAAAAACGTTGATATATTTAATAGTTTTTTATTGGACTTATATTTCTGAAACATATCCAATAATGTTGAGAATTCCTTCTTCTTTGTATAAAATGCAAACCACATCCAAACTGTTAATGCATAAGGAGTTATGTAAGCTACATAAGCCATTTTGTTCTCATATTTATATATTGAGATGAAAACCCAATTATCTACATTGACATACATTAGAATGATAAAAAAAATTACGATTGTAGCAATGTTCCATTTGGATTTACTGGGTTTCAGTAAGAGTCCAGAGAAACATAAAACATAGTATAAGATTCCTGGAATATTATATTTAGAACACCACATCTTATCCATCATCTTATCAAACATATTTAACTACTTTTTGAAATGCAGATTAAAATTTTCAATTGTTTTTTTTAAAATATCAGATGAAAAAAATCATCTAAATTTCTTTGAAAACAATAAATATAAGATGCAAAGAGACGCTAATTGCTAATTACAAGATAAATTGTCGTTTCTTTCCATGTAAATGTAAAGTTGTGTTAATTGAAATAAATCTTTTTGGTAGGATCCTGATTTTACATTTATGACAAATTTTACACCTTTTGGTAAATATACTCTCAAAAAATGTTGTACAGTTCATAATATATAAGTTCTTAAAGTCGGAACTCTGAAGCTATTTCCTCTAATCAGACATCAAAGATCATTAAATATCGATTTAAAAATTATAAAATAATCTGCTATATCTATAAAAAATGAAAGGTAAATGTTAAATGATAATAAAATGCAACACATAAAAGTTAGTTTGTGATCTATCAAATCGTTGGGAAATAAACATATAATATTAAAACACTAATGGTACAATGATTTTAATAAAAAATATGAAAAAATATCATAGTACCTTTTTTGAAGAAATTTGAAAGTGATTTCGTTACCAAATCTAAAAGATTACTGAGAATGATTTAGTGGGAAAGATTGTAAAGAAATTTAGGGCTCTATGACTGAATTGTTAAAAAATATATATTGATTAAGTTCTTTAAAAAATGTATTCTTATATTTTCGTTGTTTATCGTTTTATAATATGGAATGAAATTTTGATTTCACAACAAAGTAAACATAAATGATGAAATATTTTTTTATTTCTAATAACCTATCAAATGAATTGAAAACATTTCAAGGACTTATAAAGCTTTATTCATGAACAAAATTTCATTTCTAACAAGTACATAAATTAAAATAATCAATATAAAGCTTTTCATAAAACCATATCACATTTTTTAAGTAAATATTGATAATGAAGATAAGTCGCACAAAAGGTTTGGAGCAAGCAATAAATTACATTGACAGCCATTTTAAAATATATGTAACATGGATCATTATAGTAATCCCATTTTCAAAATTGATTATTGTAAAACATATTGATAGAAAAAAAAAACTCAATGAAAAGATTTTCTAATTTTTTAATAAATGAACAACATTTGGTAATTTATATCCTTTTTACTTCATTTTATAAATTACGCCGTGTACTTTTCGAAAAATAGTTTTGAATCCTTAAAAAATTTTGGTAATTTTAAGTATTGTAGTAAATGTAGAAGAGACTATTATCAAAATAACTGGCATTACTATGCTATTCATTTTAAATTATCTACACAATACTCACAATAATTTTTTAGAATATGCACAAATGACTTACAAAAACGAATTATAGACAAATTTCTAATCTACTTCTTATGATGAAGATAGTTAAAAGAGTTAGCGAGGGTTCTTTTGTTTTACTTTATTTTCCCTCCTTAATTATCGTCCACTATTATTTTCAGCACATAATTTCGATCGATCTCGGCAACCAATATAAAGTTGATAACCAAAATACTATATATTGCTTGAGTGCAATGATATTGCTGTATATAAAAGTTGAAATAGAAGACTAAATAAAGCAAGCCTCCACTTAATTAAATTGTCTGTTGTCTGTCCTTAAACTCTCATAAGGGACACTTTTTCAATTCGCAACTTTAAAAATTTTATATATATATGTAGATTATAAAAATTTCAGTTTAATCTTTATATATGCAGTTTTAAATAAAAATTATTTAACTGTAGGTGAGCTTCAAAAAAATTGTTTTCTGTTTATCGTCTATAAAAAAGGCTGTAGAAAAATTTAAAAGAAATTTCAAGCAAAAAAAAATATATCGAAAATAACAAAACATTTTTCAATACTTTCAAATTAATATTTAATCATATATATATTTTTTTAAATATATAAAGTAGAATAGTTTAAAGTTGCCAGTTGGTAAATAATAGTGAGCTTTACTCAGACACGTTTTCAAAATTTAAACAATTGTTAATTTTAATTGAATGAGTTTGATTGTAAAGCATTTATAAACACACAATTTCTATCATTATATTTCAAATATAATTTTTTTACATTTATAAAATATTATTTATAAAAAATCAAATTAAATAATTTGAAAATACCGAAAAACTAATTTTATGTATTCAGAATTCTCTTAAATTAAAAACTGCTTAGGCCAGTGTTTCTCAACCTTATAGTATTCACGGCCCAATTTTCAATCATAATTTTCATCGCGCCCCACCCCCACCGCATAAAATAAAATGTATACAATAATAATGTATTTTGAGTATTTTGGCACTAAACCTACACTACAACCTTAATTTTAAACTTTACAAATTACCAAGAATACGGAAATCTATTAACGTTTTGCATCACCGATCCACAGCATTGAAAAAACAAGAATCCTATGCCTTTTTATTGCTCTTGCGTCCTGCCACGTCGGACATTCTCACGGTTTCGCGAGAAGTTTCGATTTGTCTGGAATTTGTCTGGTCAGCTTAAAAGTTAAGTTAGGAGCGTGTGCAGATGTGAACAAAAGTTTTCTCAAAGGGAGAAGGAGAAAGTTCTATGACGCCAATTTCAATTCCAGACAATTTCATTCGAGTCGATCTTCTATCGTTATTTAATCTATTCTGAATGTGTATGTTATATATATTTTCGAGTAATTGCAATTCACCGTATTAAGTTACCGACTACATTCGAAGGAAAAAATTTGAAAAATTTAATTTTTTAAAAACTATTTTTGATTTTCAGAGGTATTATCAATTATAAACACTATAAATACAAAAACATTATTTGAAAATATAACATATTTTGAGATATAGATAAATTTGTGGTAAATTTTAGTGAAATTTAACCAAAACGGTGAACACTCTACACAAAATCGTAATTCAACAGGCCTATTTTTCTTTGTACACAAGCTATAGAATGTAATGATGAATGAAATGAACCAAAATCTATTAATCATTTCGGGATGCAAAGAAGTTATGGGGAAAAATATACGTATAGATCCATTTTTGCCCTAAATTCACAACTTGATTTTCCTAAAAATGCCTGTAAATGAAAAAGCAGTTCACCAACAATAAAAATCTTGGTTCATTTCATTGCCCATATTATTTAAAATTCACTCTGAAACTTTTATGTAAGTACCTCTATTAGTTTTTGGGATATGTTAATGATGGATAATTTTTATGAAAATGGAAGTGAAAGACACATTTTAGCTGAAAATTATATTTTGCCGAAAATTCCTCTGTATAATAGGTGAGACCTTCTTTGTCTAAGAAAAAACAAACTGTTTTGGAAAGAGAAAAGTCTGAATGACAAGAAATAATTTTAAAAAAATTGCCAATGTGGCCGAAAACCATTGTTTTCAACGTAGTCGGACACCTTAAATATTCAAGGCAGAATCATGGATAAATTTTTAAGCGGGTATAAGCGAGCATTAGACGATAGACAAGTATCAACAAGTACACAGGCGAGCGTGGTTCCGAAAATAAAATCAAGAAAATATTCTCAAGAATACTTAAATTTTGGGTTCACTAGTACTGAAGTAAATGAAGAAGAAAGGCCCCTGTGTATCATTTGCTCAAAAATGTTGGCGGCAGACAGCATGAAACTTAATGCACTTAAACGACATTTGGAAACGCTTCATAGTGAGTACGTAAACAAACCCAGAGAATTCTTCGAATTAAAATTAAAATCATATGAAAAGCAAAAATCATTCTTTAAAAAAACTTTGTCTGTGAATGAAAAAGCTTTAATTGCCTCTTAAAAATTTTCCTGTAAAATAGCCAGATGTAAAAAGCCCCACACCATTGGTGAAGAGCTTATTTTGCTAGCTGCAATTGATATTGTAGAAATTATGTTTTTAGATAATTTTGCAAAACAATTGTAGTCTATACCTCTTTCAAATGATACTGTTGCCCGTCGAATTGCTGATATAGCTGAAGATATAGAGTGTCAGCTTTTGTCGAAGTTACGTGACAAATTGTTTTCAATTCCTCTCGATGAGGCAAAAGATATTAATAAAGATGCTCATTTCATTGCCTATGTTATATTTTGTGATGATTTGTCAGTAGAAGAAGAATAACTTTTCTGCAAACCAATAGAACTCAAAGCAACAGCACTCGCATTATTTACTATCCTAAGTGATTATGAACGAGGCAAACATAGAATGGAAAAATTGCGTCGGAATATGCACCGATGGTGCTCGTTCTATGTCTGGAAGGTTCCAAAGTATTCAAGCACTTGTGAAATAAAAATCGCCACAGTGCGTCTGAACACATTGCGAGATCCACAGAGAAGCTTTGGCTTCCAAAGAAATGAGTCCTGGTTTGAATATTGTGTTTACTACGTTTGCAACCGTAGTAAATTATATAAAAATGAGACCCCTGAAATCAAGAATCTTTTCCGCACTTTATAAAGACATGGGTGCCGTACATTCAGCGTTACTATTTTATTGCGAGGCAAGATAGTTATCAAGAGGGAAATTTTTGCAACGTGTTTATGAATTAAGAGAAGAAATCGCCGTTTTCCTAGAAGAGGAAAACAGACCGGAAGCTGAGAATTTTTGCAATAGTTTATTTGTGATGAAACTGAGCTACATGGTCAGCATATTCGAGAAATTAAATAACCTGAATCTTCAACTGCAAGGAGCAAATACACATATATTGGATACGAGTGATAAAGTTAATGCTCTTTGTAGGAAATTGGAATTGTGGCGCAAAAATTTAAAGCAAGAAAACTTAACAATGTTTGCAAATTTGAATGATTGTATAAAACTTACAAGGCTGAAGAACAGCATGTAAAAGTTGTTTTTGCAACCATTGAAAATCATTTAGCAATGCTAGCAAAAGATTTTAAAAAGTACTTTCTTGCTGAAGACAAACTCATATCAAGTTACAAGTGGATGAGGGATCCATTTCAAAATACTCCCGAAGGATTCTCAATTGAAGAGGAAAAACCCTTCATAGACTTCACGGCAAGCGGAGAAATAAAAAGACAATTTAGTAATAAATCACTCTTTGAATTTCGGATGGGAGTGGATGATGGGTTTTCTGCTCTAAAAACAAAGGCATTTCGCATTCTACTACCATTTTCAACATCTTACCTTTGCGGAACTGGATTTTCTTCGGTGGCTTCTTTGAAGACAAAATATAAATCTCAGCTAAATATAGGAAAAAAGCTGAGAGTGTCTATTTCTAATCTTAAATCCTCCTCCGAAAAACTTTGCTCTACAGGACAGGCCCAAGAATGTCACTAATGATTATTAAATTTGTTTTTAATTTAGTAAGTTGTTTTAATTTAATAAGTTAATTATTAAACATGTCGAAATGTATTTTGTTTTGTATCTGTGTGTTCTTTCCTTTCAGTAACTTAATCAATTTTTTAAAATAACATTTTCTCTTGCATATGCTCGCGCCCCCCCATTAGAGTGCTGGCGCCCCCCTAGGGGGGCGCGCCCCACAGGTTGAGAATCACTGGCTTAGGCAATTGTCAAAAATGACTTTTTGGTAATCAGGTCTAGCTTTGAATAATGCATGGAAATCAAGCTATTAAATATAACCACCTATATGTTAGTCAATACAGTGAAATAGATTTAAATATTCAATACAATAAATTGGAAATATTGCCTAAGAGCTATATAAAAAGTAATTTTTTTTTTCATATTTTAGATAACATAAGCATTTCTAGAAAAAAAACTAAATGTTAAATTTTGATTTCCCTTATTCATACAATAATTTACTTGATTTCTAAACCAGCATATTTAAAATTATAAATTTTTGAAATTGTTCAATATAAAAAAAATCCACAGAAATATTCTACTCCTTAAATAAAAGGAGCATTTATATATCTCTGTTTAAAAAAATTTCAAAGCATTCTGTCAATTGGCAACCAGGACAGTATATGTAAGCAAGGTCCCAACTAAAATAAATATAGAATTTCGACGGTAAGAAATGAGATCCCATCCAGTAAACACAAAATCTGGTTTAACGAGAAACCATTTTTCTCGTGTAAGTTTATCAAGATTTTTGGCAACAATCATTCTATTGTTCAGTTTCGTATGAAACGCTTCTTTAAATTTGCATTCCTCGAGTGGTATACTACCAGCTATCCATAAAATAAATACCAGACATACAAAAGAACTAATAGATTGAAGTAACAGTAATTGAATGCCAAGATCTGGATAGCTATTTATCCAAAAATCCAGGTATAAGCTGGTAATGCTAAAACCCATCAACAAATTAGAAATGACTATTATGAAGGATGGTAAAGAAAATACATCTTGGACATTATTCATGATAGCGTCAATTCTAGATTTTTCCTTGATTATCTCCAATCGTTTTGCTGGCATGAAATTTTCTGGTGGACACTCAAAAATAACTTGTGTTAAGCGGCTTATCATTTTGGAACATCTGTGGCACAAAATGCAGAACAATAAAGTTATCAGGTTGGTGTATGCTGGATAGACAGAACTAAAAATGCAGTTCTTTATAAATGAAATATAAAATTCCGCAGTTGGATCAGTTATATGGTATCCATATGTGTAATAGGTTGGATTATATTTTATTGCTGTTAAAGTACTGGGTATAGAAATAATCAGAGGAAAACAACAAATTATTAAAGTTAAAATATTTGCCCAGTTTTGAACTTTCATGGGCATTTGAAAAATATACAACAACTTAGTTAACTTCTGATTTTTCTTATAAATAACACACCACATCCATGTCGCTAATGTATAGGGAATTATATAAGCTATATATGCTCTTTTAGTCTCAAACTTGTAAATGTTCATCAAGATAAGAAGCCAGTTATCCAAATTGACGTACACAAGGATGAAACAAAATACTGCCGTTGCAATTCTGTAATATTTGTTTTGTTTATTCGATTTTAAAACTCCAGTACTGCACAAAATGAAGTTTAAATTTCTAGGTATATTACATTTTAATTTGCTTGAAATCATTTTCAGTGGTTCATAGGATGTGGTTTCAATACCTTTTCAGCTCACAATTCTTTTCTGAAAAAAGCAATCAAAAGAATTTTTCTTAGTATTGTTCTTCTTACAACACAGCTTGCAAAATTCTGGTTTGAAGTAAATGTTATATTATAGGGATTATTTTTATATGAAGGTAATTAGCTGAACCTAAATCTATTTCAATATATATTTTCTAATTAATATTTTTCTGGAATGTTCTGAAACAAATTATAAGATTTTCAAAATGTATTTCTAAGTGCCAGCATCTTTTAAACTTTTTAAAGCATCGTCTGTCCCATACAATCAACGGTTAAATTCCAAAAGTGATATATATTGATTTAAAAACTAAGAATGGCATTTAATATATTTTATTTCACTAGAAATGTATTTATGAGATGATAGCATCACTCTGCACTAAACAATATTTTTTAGACAAAATAAATTTTAAACAAAACACTGAAAAAAAAATGGAACTCTCATTGTATAATTATTTGTATACAAAAATCACTCACTTAAATTCAAAAAGGAATTCACTTGAAGAAAATATTTCCCCCCTTTTTTTATTCTAGAAACAGAATAATTTTAAAAAAAATATTTTGAATTTAAAAAAATATTTTGAGAGCCATTACAAAATTATTGTAATAACATAGTTGGAAAAGGAAGTTAGAAGTGTATTCTTTATATATATCTATGTATTCAATAATATCTCTAACAACATTTTCATTTCACAACACTCTTTATAATGTAATATTGATCATTAAAAATAAGTAGATAATGAAGATGGATGACTCTCAAAACTTTCTGAAATGTATTATGAGCGATAACTTTTACGATAGTTATTACAAAAGCATTGTTCGTCATTAAAATTCCATATTTTCTTCCTTTTTATATATGTATTGATTTATTGAACGAATTAGATTATTAAATATTTTAATAAACTCTTACTATATTTCAAGAGCAAAATTTTATTTTCAATACATTTTTCTTAATTTAATTATCGATGCCATGCTCTTTTTACTTTCTTATATACATAATATATATACTGCACTTTCAAAAACATATAAACGCGATCATTCAAAAAGCAATGGCTTATATATATATCAAATTTGGTATGGGATTTTGTGACAACAAGTGCAATTTTGAGTTTCAATCTGCCTACAAAAACGTATCTAAATCATAAATTTGATTTTTATATACTATTGATGTATGTAAGAGATCAATTGTCAAATAACACGCCAAAGATTGAACAATAGATTTTTTTAAAAAGGTTAAATTCACTTCAAAACTTAAAATTTTAAACTATTGTACGCCAATGCGACGTAGGGGATTCTCTGACAGGGTAATTTTATAAGAGGGTATGCGAAGAAGTGTTGGGTAAACCACTCCTTCTGGTTTCAAGTATAATTTGTTAATAGTTGTTTGATAACAACAGTGACGCTTTATTATAAGTTCAGGGAAAAATAAACTCAATTTCAACTCAACTTTTAGAAACCAAATTTTTTTAGGTCTGATTCATAATGAATCAGACCTAAAAAGAGACCTTTCTCGGAGAGAAAGGTCTCTTTCTAAGACTTTTCTCGAGGCAGTGAAAATTTTTTTAGCTGGATTAGCATTTTTTTTTTTTCCTAGACGAATATAATTGACCGGAGAGAAACTTCTTCTAAGAAAAAACATATATAATCAAACGTAGTAAATATTTACACATTTAATAACAAACCGTTTCGAAATTAATAAGAACGCAATATGAATAGAAAGTTTTTATTGAAAGAAGAGAGTCGATATGAAGATTGAATGGATGAGGTTTGAACTGGCATGAGGCGCCGCCTTGCTTATTGTGCATCTTTTTATTCTACTGCTAAATATGTATTAAAGTTTTGAAAGTTTGTTGAAATTTTTACATATAAATTACAATTTTGAAAACTGTGGAACCATGTCACTAAAACTTTATTGGAAATCACCGCCTCTGGATTGCAGCCTATAGTTTAAAAATGCCTATTATTGAATAGCAGGTTATAGGTAAAGGCATTTTAAAGATGAACATCAAATTTATAAGCAGACAGAAATGAACTTAGTCAAACACAAATAAACTTAACCAACTTAGAAATAAATATTGTTTAAGTTCAAAAGATAAATTAAATAGAATAAAAATAAAGAAATGGCGATTCCGGCTGAAGACATCCCCCTTTGTGCCCTCTTTGCTCTTCCAAGGATGAAAGTCTCCAATAAAGATGGCGGACAAATTAAACAAACACTTTTAGGAAACGATTAGCTTTACCACTTTCTGCACTAAAATAATGAACTTTACTGATAAATGCTGATTTATTTGAGATTTTTTTTAACCTTTGGGATCACTATCGCTGCTTATCTTAACAATTTTGAAATAAAACTTTTTTTAGAAACCAGCTTCACCGGTAAAAAAAGAATGAGATTCCATTCTTGCAATATTACCGACGAAATAAATTATTAAGGAAACCTTCAGAGCACAAAATGAATTATGAGAACTGCAAGGAATTCAATTGCAGAAGATTTTTAAAGTAAGAATTCAGATGATTTCATAAAACATATGTCGACAATTAATAATTTTAAAAGAATAAATATTTTCAGTTTGTTTTCATATTGAAAATAAAATTCCAGTTTCTTATTAGTAGTAAAAAAACTTTTAATAGTAATACAGAACTAAATTAAAATCTTTAATAGATATTTTTTATTATTTTGAGTTTAACGTTTTTCACGAAATAGTTGTAGTTCATGTACAACTCAACCTTTGTAGAAAGTAGGAAACAAAACAGCATTAGGATTGCTTGAAGATCGTTTTGTTGGGTTGCAATATTGGCGACAAACTCGGGACAAACTAAATTACATTTCAATTTTTTTTCTGTGAGGAATTTGACTTATATCCAAACACAGTGATTCCTCATGCCGCAAAAATCCAAAAAATTAAGGTTTTTTTTAAAGATATTATCAGTAAAGTAATTATATTGAAAGTAGACAATAATAAATAAAATATTATTTCAAAAATTCAAATCTGAGCAAAAATACTGCTAAATTGAATCAAACCAAATACTAAGACAAATATCAAATTATAAAACCAAAAAAAAAAAAAAACAATAAGAAAAAAAGCAAAGAACATACCTGTCGAAATATAATACAAACGTTTTATGAAGAAACTAAACTTTCATTGGAGACAAAATTACTATACTAAATTCAACTTTCCCACTCTTAAAGCTGAAAATGCTCACAATGCATAGTCAAAGTACTTCGTCATCATATGAAATGAAATGAACAATCTCAGTGCCATCTATTGAAATATGTTAAGTTGAAACAAAAACTAAAGATGATAATCTAGAAAGTATATCATAAATTTTGAAAATATTCGAATCTAAGTTAGAAAATAGTTGATAATAAGTTATAAAAAGACAGTCTTCTTAATAAATATTTTATATTTCAGCAGTTTTGGGGAAAATCATAAAAAGATTGTTTATTATCTGTCTAGATTTTGTCTTTTTAATAAGATTGTTTGTTGCTTCCCGATAAGAAATTTTGTCATTACAATTTTTCAAATCTTGTTAAACTATGTGAAAATCCAATTTTTGAACACTGTAGAGTTAAAATTAGAATGGCAATTAACAAATTTATTTACTTCGAAGTTAAACTCCTTTTATTGTGAATTCCTATCTAAGTTTTCCAATTATAAATTTCTATTTTTTTTAAATCCAAATAACTAATTTTGTGTGATCTCCATTTGTTTCAGATAATTCTTTCGGATAATCATCAATAAAAATAATAGAATTATCTATATTTAACAAAAGGAAATTATCAATATATCTAAAAACATTTATTAAATTGTATTTAATTATTTTATTCTAATAGTAGCGTATAAAACTATTAGCTAAAGCATTTGAAAAAACTATACCCAATGGAATGCCCTTCATTTGTTTAGAAAAATTACTCCCTTTATAAACATAAATTTTGGAAATTTCAAATTAACATACTTCAAGCCAGCTATTTTTTATAATCAAATTGCTTTTATATATTTGCCATATATAACAATAAGAACATCTGTTAATTTGTCGTGCGGTAGATTTGCCATGAAAATTTTCAAAATCATAAGTATTAAATTAATTAATATTGTTGTATTTAAAAAATTCTAGAATTTCTTTGTTAATATTAATTATAAAATCCGCATTTTTATTTTTATTTAGGATAATCTTCTTATGATTTTTTATAATCATGTTATCATATTCTCATTTAATAACATTAGTCATTATTAAATGTTTCCCCATTTAGTAATTACTAATGTTTTCTGATTTAGTAATTACTTAATTTTCTTATTTGTCCACCAGTTGGTTCGCCAGTCTTAATGCTCTTTTAAATTTTCTATCAAACATTTTATGTAACTTGTCTTTTTATAGCTCCTTCATCAAAATATTTTAATCAAATTTTGATAGTTATATAATTCATTCCTTGTCTTAAGCTCTAATATAGTATACATATCTTTGATTTTTTGTCCGTTCCCATAACATCTAAATTTAAATTTGAAATAGGAGCGACAAAATTTCAACAAATTCAGAAACCAAGCATATTTTTTAAAAAATATGATCATAAAAAAATATAATCCTTCAGCAATATAATCTTATGTGTACCACTGAATATTTTTTTATAATTCAAGCAATATTTTAAAGAATTTTTCAATTATTTTTTTTGATTCCTTATAAAAAATCAACTTTACCTTCAAAAAAATTTAAACGAGGTAAATCATATTTTATTTCAATCAATAAATATACTACTGAAAACAATTATGAAGTCTATATATTATGCAGTCCTTTCATATTCAGTAAAATTATCTTGATAGTATAACATTTCAAATTTCTGAAATCATGCCTCACCGAGTTTTAAAGCTTTGAATATCATTATTTTATGACTTCTTCTTCTTGTATACAGCCGACACCCCGCCACCACTGAACATAGCAGTATCGATAGGATTTGATGTGGTCGACTATTATTTTAGGACTCTCATTATCTTAAATGGTCAACTTTGGTGAAAATAAAACCGTGAATGTCATATTTTCTTCAAGATGGTCGAATCTAATCTATTTAACAGGTCTTACATCTAAATTTTAAAGGGATTTCTATAGAATTTGACAATTGAAACATGATAATTTAAAGAAAAAATCTTTGTCTTTTTAGCGAAAACTGGTATTCTCTTGTTCAAATAAAAAAAAATGCTGTTTTGAAGCAGAGATTTGTATGATATATCTTTATCTCATTTAAAAGTGAGCATAGTACTCCCTCTGTCCCAAATTAGTTGCTACACTTGAATACTTTTGTACTGATTATTGATTCTGATGATTTTATGATTTTGTTTGAACATTTTTCAGAGATTTCAGGGTGCTGTGCTATCAATCAACAACATTTACTTACCAAGCATTCGCTGCTTAAATCAGTACAAAGTTAGTTAAAAAAATCCAAGTTTTGAGCACTCTTAAGAAACGCCCCATTTTGTAAGGACTCTTCCAAAAATCGCATAAAATTATATTCTATAATAGCTAATGAATCGTGAATTCATTTGGAAGAAAAGGATCTTTCTTGCACAACCGTGGTAGAATCCTCACAAAATGGGGCGTGCCTTAAGAAAGTGCAAACTTCTCAAACGTCGCATTACTTCTCATTCATATAATTTTACATTCGAGTTAACATTTATTCTAACACCTAGCGTCTTATATTCATTATAGTATTATAATTTTACTGGTAGCTATTTACTAAACTGCATCAGAAGTTATTTATGACTCCACCTACTTGAAATGTAGCAACTAATCTGGGACAAAATTTTCGACTTAAATGTAGCAACTAATTTGGAACGGAGAGAGTATAATATAGCCAATATGCAAAACTGATCTTTATAATAATATAGACTAGCGTTGAAATGCATGGATGAACCACGGCATATTAAAACAACGCAATTCCTCATTGTAGATGGATTTTTTATAGCATTTGTATAAAGATTCAAGATTCAGCACTACCATTATTGTTACTTAAATTTTCATTATTTATATTTCTTTCTCAAATTAATTATGTTGCTTATATTATCATATTATTAATATTAATATTGTAAATTTTATTTTTAGTCTTGAATGACATCCGAAAAACTATTATCTGAATAAAATAACGCTTTTTATTTCTCCCACTTTAAAGCATAAAAAATTATTTATTGCACTAAATTAATATTTTTTCTCTGATTACCCGGGTTTTCGAAAGTAAATTAATTTCAATCATATTCTAAACGTTATAACTTACATTTACATAAAATGTTGAGAATTAGATAATTTGATGATTAGAACTCAACAATCATGCACAACAATGCAAGATGTTGCCGAATTCGACCGACAAATTCAGAGTGGTTGTAATAGGCATCACGAAGATAAAGAATCACCATACAGTAGGGGCGGGGGTCCACACAATGTTTAGTAAGTAAAAATCGTAAAAGTACAGAGAACGGTTGGAAACTGTCAAAATTAATTTTAAAAATAAGAAATGGTGGTTCAACTATGAATTTTTTTAATAAAAACACATTTTTAAAATGTTTTTTTTTTTCTTTTGTATGCTGGAAACATGTGGATTTAATGATCTAGAGGGTCCTAAATTATTAGGTTGGTGCGTATGAAATGTCGGATTCTCTTTACATGCGGACGTTTGTCTCCCTGTTTTCGTTATACTTTTGTCTTTGGCATAACCTCATTCATAGTCGTATTGTCCATTGCCAGAGACTCATTTCAGCAAAATAGGTTTTCTCGAAGGTCTTCCCTTTTGTTATTTCTTTTGAGTTTATTGCCGATATGAATTCTGCCGACATTCGCGTCATTTTCTTATATGAGTACAAACTTGGTAATAGTGCTGCAAAAGCTGCACGCAACATAAACCAAGCGTTTGGGGAGAATACGGTTAACGATCGGAAAGTGCAGCGTTGGTTCGAAAAATTTCGGACTGGCGATTTTTCACTGCAAAATGAGCCGCGCGGAAGACCCAAAACGTCTGTGAAGAATGATGACCTGAAGGCTCTAGTGGAAGCGGATCCAGCCGTATCCACGAGGGAACTTGCTATCAGGATGAAAGTTGACCATACAACGATATTGAGACACCTTTCTGAGATTGGCAAGGTTAAGAAGATGGACAAGTGGGTACCGCACGCACTGACAGAGCGAAATGAGCTGGAACGAACTGGAATATGAAGTTTTGCAGCATCCACCATATTCACCGGATCTCTCGCCGACCGATTTTCATTTTTTCAAGCATTTAGAGCTGTTTTTAAGGGGCAAACACTATGAAAATGAAGACAGTCTAAAAAACTCGATATCAGAGTTTATTAATTCTAAAGACCAAAATTTTTTTAAGACAGGCATCTACGCTTTAAAATCTCGTTGGGAGAAGTGTATTGAAGCGAATGGAGCATACTTTGATTGAATAAACAGCTTTTGAAGAAAGATATGCAGTTTTATACAATCACTTAAGAATCCGACATTTCATACTCACCAACCTAATACTAAAAACGAAAAAGTGGTTTAGAAGTCATATATGCCAAAATATTAAAACTTGAAGAAAAATAAAAGCTTGAAAACGTAATGAATTTCATATGATATAATTTTATATAAGCGTGTATGTGAGAACTGAAGAGTTTTAAAGATATTTAAAAGAAACTAAGATGATAACCAGAAAACATCGCTGCAACCTCAGTACGGAGATTCGTAGAGAGGGCTGTCTAAGTCGAAGGATAAATTCTGAGAAATTATAATAGAAATTAAGTAGATGAAAAATTAACAGAAAACATTAAACTTCATAGATTTTTCAATGAAAGTCACAAATCAGGTGGAGTTACCATGCTGGATGCTTGATGCCACACAGGAAGATGCAGTGTCTTCAACACGCACTATGTGAATATTTGGTCATTCAAAAATCCCCACATCACTACCTCATCGAATTAACATATTTAACACGTTTGATATTAACGTCTGTACAGAGTCCTCTATTTGGACCATGTCATCTGCCCAAACGCCTCAGTTGCACAGAATACCTAGTTTTCTTGCAACACGTTCATCCAGATTACTGCATGCAACAACATTTGATTAATGCACGATAGAGCACTGGTACGCTTTAATTACATTCGTGAAATCTAACTTGTTGCTTGCGAATGAATTCTTGATTACCTTGTTATTAATCCTTGCATTCATAGGGCGATTCTCTTCGCCAGATTCATTGTCTTTTCGACTTCCGTTTTATTGATTTTCCATAAATAAAGAGTACCTACTACCCTATGTTGTCTGGTAAATATTCTGCTTAATGTCTTCTTCATCATGGTTCATCTGCTTAATGTCTACTATACTTGCTCCGAATTTGTCTTTTGACTTATTGACTTATTCTTACTTATTCTTGACTTATCTTTTGACTTATTTTGACTTTTGATAACTCTCCCTACGAACATCCGTACTGATCTTGCAGCGACATTTTCTGGTTATCATTTTATTTTTTCTTGAAAATCTTTAAAAAACTCCCCTATACTCACACCACACGCATATATCAAATTATAAAATTCCTTACATTTTCAAGCTTTTATTTTACTTAAAGTTTTAATATTTTTGCAAATATGAGTTCTAAACTACTTTTCCGTTTTCAGTAATTTATGACCCTCTAGATTATAAAATCCGCATGTTATCAGCACACAAAAAATATTTTTTTAATGTGCTTTCATTTGAAAAAATTCATAGTTGAAACACCACATGTCATTTTTTTATTAATGTTTTACAATTTTAAAAGCCTATATTTTTGCTATCCCCCCACTAAAAGTAGTTTTGGATCCCTGTTGTTTAGTGATCCTTCTCCTCATAATATCTACTATTATCCCTCTGAATTTGTCGGTCGAATTCGGAAATACCCTGTACAATTTTACTTTGAGATGAAAGGTAACAAAGTTTTAAAAAATATTTTTACAATTAGATTTGTTCTCTTTTTATGTTATGCCTAGAGACTAGCTTGTAAGCCTGTAATGCTGGTTTACTAGGTTCTTAAGCTATGCATTTATTTAAAATTTTCTTTTTGTTTTATTTGACTGAAAAATTGGAATTTAAAAGAATAAATCGCTTATGAATTAATGCGCAGTGAGATTAAAAGGTGTGTAGGCTACGAAATAAAAACTGAATTAATGATACTATTTCGAGTTATTCTCCAAAAAAGACTATTTTTTAATCATAATTTTAAAAATTACAATTTGGAACAAAGCAATTAAATGGTTTGATGGCGCAATAAATTTAGTTAAATTTCATCATAAAAGTAAAATCAGTATTATACATTGTGCATCCAATTTTAAAATACTTAAAATTGGATGCACAATGTATAATATTGATTAGAAAAGAACACCTACGAAAATGAAATTGGTTTTATTAAAAATAAGAAAGTAATTTCAATAATTAAAGTGGTATAAGTTTTTTGTGAGACAATATTTTCGAAAGACGTACCTGAAAAACCTTATAACTTAACTAACTCAATTTTAACCCCTTAATTTTAAATTTCTTCTAATCTTTACTTAATTTTAAATCGATGATTAAATACAAAGCAATTAATTAAATTAGTGCAAATTTAATTAATTAATGGGGTTTTGGAAAATTAACATTGACCTTTCTTTTGTCCCGAAGAACTAACTTAATAAATTGATATAGATCTAGAGTTTAATTTAGTTATATTAACGTCCCGTTTTAAAGCAACACTACAGCTCTTATGAGATAGTTATACCGTTCTCGGCGTTTGTCTCAGTGACTATAACTTTGAATCACAGTCAGATGACGAAGGCGATAGCAGAGCTGTCATTCTCCCCTCCACACCAGCAACAGAACGTTTATCGTGCATACAAACCAGCATACACGATGGTTCTTCGATGGAATCGGGTCTCGAATCTGAAACCCTCCGGCTCTGAAACCAAGACCTTATCACCAGACCACCAAGCCCCTGATATATATCTATAATTTAAAGTGTAAAGCTCAAACATTTGATTCTTCCTTTTTACCAAATTTGAAATAATGTTTTATCTAATCTAATACTATAATACGAGGAATGGTTGCCAAGTCGAAAATCGCCCCAGAATTAATAAACTCCGGTAAACTTGGGGGTCTGGGATTTTTGGCCACGGGGAATCGATTGGCGCCGGTTTTGAAGCGCTACGGTCGAGCAGTTCGGAGTTACAGATAGGATATTTTCAAACTTTATTAGTTCGCCATAATGGCTACTTAAATTTTCAAGCGGTTACGTGCAGCCATCTATAGCCAATATGGCGAACTAATAAAGTTTTATGTTTATGCTGTTATAGGTTTATAATATGTTTCTTATGTATGTATATATGTTTGGTTTTTCTAAATAAATTTGTCAAAAATATTGAACTTCAACACACTTCAATCTTTACCTTTACTTTACCTTTGTATAGAATAGTTCCCTTTCCAAACTCTAACTTTGTTTAGAATAGTTTACAATGATGCACTTTAACCGGTTATCTTTTCACCAATGGTTTCACAAATTTTCTTATGGCATGTATTGTTTTGATAAATCACAATTGAAAATTTAAATCTTCGAGTTAGCTTCGATACCTGTTTTCTCCGAGCGGAGCTCGGTCACCCGCTGGTGTTTACACTAACAAACAAACAGAAGGACAAAAATAATTGAAAAAACTTTTTTGTGGATAAGGGATCTAAAACATGGAAATTCCATAAAATATGAGAGAGTTTTTTTATTGTTATAATACTTTTTTGCATTTACATTGTTTACAAAAAAAAAAAAAAAAAAAAGAAAGAAAAGAAAAGAAAATAGGTGTTCAATAACTTTGAAGCAGACGATACATATTTTTCGCCAACATAGTCTTAACAACGCGCAAGATAAACACACACACATCAAATGTCCGCTGTCTTGGGTCCAGAATTTTTTATTCATCTTTAGGATTCAGGATTGCAGCAAAAATTAAATGGTTTATAAGATCTGATGAGTCATCAAAATAGAAAAATTTTAGTATTCAGATTGTGTAACTTAGCCTTGAGTTTTGTCCCTCTGGAAGGAACCTCAGATATGGCGAAGAAAAGTTGCTGTATAAATGAGTAGAGTCTCGCTTTCTCTGTGGATACAATAATGATTAAGTTTGAGTTTCCTCCATACCGATATGGGGCTGTAAACCTTCATGGGACTGCACTGTAATGAATTTTGCCATTTGGCGTTTGTCTCAATGCCTGATTTATTATCGTGGCTACCTAATCATTCCTTTCATTCTAGGCAAGGCAGAATGAAATGATATTGATAATGATATTAGCTAATTATTATTAGCTGAGTTTATAGTTAATTTTATTTTTTAAATGCTCTATTTCCACCAGTGCACATAAGCAATTTCTGTTTTATAAATCAAAATCTTATTCTCATTTGTCTATAATAAGCATAGTATAGGTAAGTAAAGCACCTACCACAGCCAAGAGAGAGCTCCTCGTATATGAAAAAATACCAAAACCAGTCAAAACAAAGTCAGGTGCATCGAAAATCCATCTTTCTAGGCGGGGTTCTTCAGAGATACGAGCCTTTAACATTCTCAAACACGCTTTTCTATAATAAGCATCTTTAAATTCTTGTATTTCGATCGGTATGGTGCCTGCTATCCAAAAAGTCGTAAACAAACAACCGAACATATTGGTGGTATGAAATAACCACTGAGCAAGCACGTGAAATTGAAAGTCAGTATTAATAATCGAGGATCCCAATACGCTGCCGCAGGATAATATATTTGTGACGGTCATCAGAAAAGAGGGTAGTGAAAAAATACTTTCTAAAGTTTCCAACACACTGTCAACTTTTTCTTTTCGTTTAATGATATCAATTTGTTTCAAAGACTTAAAATGTTCGAAGGAACATTGTGTGACTTCGGTTTTAAGATTACGTATAAGAGCACAACATCGCATACAAATTGTACAATATAGTACTGCTAACATATTATTCAAGGTCGGATGCAGAAAATAGTAAAGAAAGAATTTTAATCCCAATATAAATGCTTTTAATGGAGTACTTCTCATTTCATAACCATAAGTAAAATCCTTAGTATCTGTCTGCGTAACATACAAAGTTGTTAAAATGACAGAATATATGCATGGCATACAAAAAATAATGATCATGAACAAATATACTTTCTTTTCATAAGGGACATAAGATAATTGTTCAATATTTTGTAACAGCAATGCTACTTGATTTCCTCTGCTCCTCAAAACTTGGTAAGAAATGGCAGGCAATGTACAACTGATGAGAAAAACGGATATCATTTTGATGAAAGAAGAGTCCTTGGTTATTTTTATGTACGTAATAGTTATATCTACCATAATTATAATCAAAAATATGTTGAAGAATATTGACACAATCCGTTGATAAATATTGTGTTTAGATGTGGTTACCAGTCCAATCCACCAAAAATATTGATGCAGAATACGGGGAATTACATGAGTAGTTGGAATTACAAATGGTTTGATGTCAGATGTAAAGATATTTAAATCCTCTTTGTTGTATATGCATGTACATGAATCTGAAAGAGCAATGTCAAAAGATTTTCTCTTCCTGGATTTCATGATTTTGGATATTTCTCTTTAGACAATGGTAATTCCCTATTTACAAATTTGTATATTGAAATCAAACAGGTAAAATTAGTTTTCCACTTATTAATTTTGAACACATTGAAAAACAACAACAATATCTCAACAATACAGTCATCATTTAGATATTCATATGCACTAAAAAATTAGTTATCGAAAAAAAAAATCATAAATTTTCAGAAGTTAGAAAAATTGAAAATGATTAAAATTTGTCAAGGGTACACATTTAATTTGCATCTGGCAGTATATATATTCATGTTACATCGACCTTCTCCTACAATTTATTTGCCAAAAATAGTCTGTGCACTTGTGAAATCTTATGTTTTCATTTTATCTCTTTTTTTATCAAATAAAAAATGGCTTAGGGCATATAAAATTCATTAAAAGAGAGGAATCTTCAACTTTTGCTAAATTGCTTGCAATTTCTTCAAAATATATTGGTCTTCATACTTTTCTTTTCTTATAAATGGAAAACTCATTTTGTCCAGGTGAAAATGAATCATATTTTATAATTGGTATCTGGTATTAGAAAATAAATGAGGCAAAACTGATTGAATTCAAATTCACTATACTTAAGGCATATATTTTTCTACAACGCTTGACAATCGTTAACTAGTGAATATTTCACCAATGTAGAAAAATACAAATGTTAAGGGGAAAAATACATTGTTTCAATATTGCACTTTCTTACTATTTTAAATGCATAACTAAATTCTCTGATGTTCAGGATCACTTTTATAAACAAATTAAAAATCAACTAATAACAAACCAAAAATAAGGTTTCAGATTATTGATATCATTTTTGAAGACTCGAAAATGAAGGTCAATCGCATTACCTCTGAAAATTATCTCAAAATTTCCTTGAAGACTTGAGACAAGTAAAATCAAACTAAATATTCTCCAAAATTTCTAAATATTCCAAATTTTTATTCATATTTAATATTCATAAAATATCTCATTAACAATATTCATTCGCTTATGCAAAAATGACTCTAAAATATCCAAATTGAAATATATAGAACAAGATGGATGTTGACTCTACTAACTTTAGTTCGCTAATATTTTCGAATAACAAGTGGTAAACAAGTTTAAGTTATAAAAACAAGGATTCATTTTTCCCTCTGGAAAAACTTTGGGATGGAAAAAACACACACTTTATGTTCCTTTTCCTTGAAAAATTTTGAAGTCATGTCATATAAAATATAGTATTTATAATCAAACGGTAATATATACATTAATTATCTAAACAATCTATAAAGTTTAGATGAAATTTTCCTCAAGTTTCTAAGGAAAACATTCAAAATTCTATATTTTACAGAGCTCTGTTTCTCTTAAAAGAATATATTAATATCCATCATTTTTTGGACACAATATGCAAGATTAATTTAAGTTCAAAATATTTGCTAAAAATATCGATTTAAATGATAATAGATTCGCCTTAGAAGATATAAGAGCCTTTATCATAACTTGTTATTATTATAATGGGTTATTTTTTTTCAAAACATTTTTCTTTCATATAAAAGAATTGATTTTTTTCATATTATATATTTTTCATAAGACAAATCAATGAATTATCTGTTGGGTTCAACGTTAAAATCCTTTTTATTTCTTAAAAGAGGAGGAAGAAGAAATACCGCCTTTATATATCGATTATTTTAATAAAAAAGAAATAATTATCTTCCAAAAACTGTTTTGTCATTTCATGAATTCAATCTTACTATATTTCCGCATAACACATCTGAAATATTGATATTTTGCTGAAAACAATCTCAAAATTGAAGCTACATGTTTACGTTTTACTACGATACAAAATGACCTTAATCTTTTTTATTTAATTAGATTTTTAATGATTGCATAAAATACATTTTCTTTTTATATACCGAAATGTGTTGTTATGATTAGACGAAAATCATTTAATCAAAATCATTCCTTCAATCAATCATTCAAAATCCTTAAAAAATTAATTTATTTTTCACCAGGCTAACAAACTATAATAAAAATAATCCAAGTAATGGGGGATTTTCAATTAGATGGAATAAGCAGCTGCCAAGGATTGCTCACTTAGGAGAAGGGGACAGGGGACATAGACATATAAATTTATAATAAATAAATAAGTAAATTTGTAAAAAATTATTATTGGAATAATAATCATTCAATAGGCATTTACATTTCGTTTGATAAGTCCGATTAAATTATTATTTTAATTCTGTATTAGTTTGAAGTTTACTATTTCCCTATAGTCCCTCATAATAATTAAGAATATCAGTAAGTGATGAAATCAATATCTAATAAATGTTTTCAAGATTTTTATTACTTTTGACATTTTTTCCTACTCTCATATAAAAAAATAAAACATATATAGTTTGTAAAGTTATTAATTTTAAAATGTAGTTTAAAATAAATCATTGCTATATTAATTGCATTTAAACTTCTCTGCAATGAGAAAATAAACTAACCAGTTATTAAAATATAAGCCGCAATAAGTCCTCTGTATCTGTTATAAAAATAATAAGTGCCCTGTCTGGGACGGCAAAACATCTAAATCCTCCACTATATTTATTTAAACCTAGTGGCAATTTGAGGGTGTATTTCTACATACGTAGAGAATTGGGAACTGATCTTAAAGACGATATCAGTAGTATTAAATGAATCTTTGTATTTATCTGTTGGATCCTGTAGACTTATCAGTAATTTTTAAGTAATAATTATCCTGTAGTATTTTTGTAGTATTTTATTTTAATCAGTAATTATCCTGTAGACGTATCAGTAATTTCTTAATTATTTTAAGTGAATCATTTTTAACAAGATGAAATATTTAAGATTTTATTACGAAAAAAAAATCTATATCGATATATACATTTTTAAAGTAATTGCATTAAAAATACAGTGCTAAATATAATAAATTTTTCCTTTAGTACATAAATCCTATGTATATGAAAAAAGGGAATATATGAAGTACATAACTACTTAATTGAACCAGATGATATCATAAACGTGAGAAAGTATTTAACTGGAAATTATTTTTCAGTACACATCTTATCAGTGTCTGCTGCATATATTATAAAAAGTAATCCTGATACAGATCAGTTATGAAACTAAATTTCTTTTCGAATTTTAGTCCGAAACGTTGCTCGAACTTTAATTTTTATTTCAAAAAGCATAACTATTTTAAGAAGATTAATTTAATTCCTATTTAAAAGACTTGTTGTATTATTCCCAAAAATCTTTTAACGATTAGTTTAAAGATATAAATAAAAAATTGAAATTTATATTAATAATTATGGTTAGCAATGGTTATTTCCTTTGTTATTTAAATCTTTCACTGTCATTTTAGTAATCTCCGATAGAAGATTCCACTATATTTCTCACACTTACTATTTAAACATGATTAAATATTCCATTTTCTTTCTAAATGATCTCAAGAAATAAACAAAAAGAGGTTAACAGAAATAATGCTTGAAAGCAAGGTTTTTTTTTGGGGGGGGGGGGGCATAATCTTTTAACAAACTATAAAAAAATAGTATAGATATGAAATACACAAATATAAAATATAAAAATGGGTGAAGTAGCAGTAATTTTTTAGAAAAATGTGTATTATACTTTTTAATTTCGCTTTTTTTTTATTGATTCAGCATAGGCCAAAATAGCCATAAAATTGCGTAAGCAATAATATAGTTTTTTTCTTTTTTTATTAACCCCTTATAAAATTAACAAATGTCCTTTGTGGAATTAAATAATATTACTATAAATCTTATTTGAATGCAAGATTCTATAATACATTGATAAGGTTTGAATTATTTTGTAAAGAGTTTGTGTTCTTCAACTATAATATTAAAAAGTTTTGCAGAAATATCTAGTTGCATATATTAGAAAATTTTCTTAATTTTTAACAAACTTAAAGGAATCTGAGTATTGAGAATGGGTACTAAAAATTCTAAAGATGTGAAGGAAATTTGTCAGATTTTATTAACTACTTACTTATTTCACTTAAGTAATGTGAAATTCTATGTCATATTGAAAAATAGGAAAACCTTTTTTTCAACAATTTTCTTTTCACTATAAATTATAATAATAACTGATTTGCACTAAAATTATTACGTTTATCGTTTAGTGAATCCCAATCAATCTTGAAGAAATTGTGTACTGCAAGTTGTGCCTCAGTAATCAGGATGCACCGCTGTTCCATCGTTTATTTTATACTGTATAACGATGAAAACTTTGAAACATTTTCTTGTCTGACACTCCGAATATTTAATCACATTCAGCTTCAAAGCCTTACAATTTATGCTTGAATATCGTAAATAAATTTATTTTTCGTTAATCTGGCCTTATGACTAGGACGCAACTTTTCTAATAATACTCAACATACCGTTTCGAATTTATCTATATTATAAAATAGAGTTTTTTGCTATATATATATTCTCAACAAACATCTATAAATGAAAATATAGAAACACTGTGCACCAAAACGAAATACTATTGATGAAATAATGAAGTAGTTATCGAATGACGATGGGCAACTTTTCATCCTTTCAGTGGGTCGATAAACCTAGAACCAAGCATGTATGGGAATTAAATTCTGGGAGTTTCGCGTTAGGATGACCACCTAAATGAGACATATGCCTTGCATCCCAGGGCTCTCAGTCAAAAAAGCAGATCTGGGCATTGTAGGGTTTGGCTCACATGGGTGTCGTGCAACTGAGTTTAGTTTATTGCGTAACTAGCAGCCTTTGGCGACCAGCTGGTTCACCATGAGTAATGCGTTCTAAAATTTTCAATCAAATCGCATATTCATTAAGCCTTGAAGCAATTCCGGGAATTGATAGGCCTGAAATTAATATTTTCTTTAAGATGACGAACGGAAAGTTCTAAAAGAGCACCTTTCCTAATAATATTCTTTGTTTTTATAAATCAGTCAGTTTTAATTATTGATTTAGAAGACTGATTGATGTAGCAGCTTTTATTTAAAATATTAATAAAAATATTTTGTAAAATATGGCTTACAGAGCAAAGTATGAAGAAATCTAAAACTCATTATTCATAAATGCATTGTTTGACTCAAGCTACATAAAATGTAATTATTTACATCATTTAAATCAAATTAATAGCATTAAACAATATATATGCCTATTAATAATATTTTACAAATTGACCGTTGGACCGGAATTCGAATGCATATCCTGTATAAATTTAATCCTGTATAAATAAAGATAATTTATTGAATTAATGAATATAAATATCGCAAATGATCAAAGAATCCTTTGCCTTGCATTTTTTAAAGAAAATATCTCATTTTATATTTATTTTATTTTATCCAGTCACGTGCTAAAAAAAACATGGTTAAAATATTTCTTTAAAAATTCGTTAAAAATAGAAGCTTAAGTTATACGTTAAAACACTGATACCATTAGAAAGCTAATTTTTTAATCTTTAAATTGATGTAAAAATCATGTTTGTGCCATTATATTTTCGAAAGTTATAGCGGAAAACGTAGAAATTTCGCTTAAATTTTAATTAGTTCAAATTCTAATTAAAAATTCGCAAAAAGAGCTGAGAGGTGCACATTCCCGACCTCCAAGGTATAAATGTACCAAATTTGGTAACTACTGGTCTAACGGTCTGGCCTGTAGAGAGCCAACACACATTGAGCTTTATTATAAGTATAGATATAGATATATATGAAGTATTAGAAATAATGAAGTAGAAACTTGGAACACATCTATATTATGAAGAAGAACATTTCGTTATATATATCGCGAATCAATCAAACTGTTCACAGCAAATGTCTGTTAATAAAAATATAAATGTGTAACGTAATTAAGACAATAGTGATACAGAATAACTAAGCCTCAGAACGAAACAATATTGATGAAATAATGAAGCATTTTTATTGGAAAAAGAACTGAGCAATACTAATGTAGAGACAATGCATTGAAAAAAATTAGTTGCAAAAATGCTAGTTCCAAGCGATGTAACCATCAAAATATTTTATATATTTACAAATTACAACGCTTTAGACTTCAAACAATTCTGACATTGAATGTGGTGTCTCAAAACGTTCTAAACTAAATGGGCGAAATTTAGTCTATCTTTAAATAAAATTTGTTTATGCTTGAAAATTTTGAATGAAAACTAATATCAGAAAATATGCCATTCTATGAGCAAGGTGAGCACTGATAACTGATAAGCGAATAAACCGAATTAATTAAGTGGATCGTTTTAATTTTTGGTTGAATATTCTTATGTAGTTTTATTTTATATATTTTTGTTTTGTTTTATTTGGTGACGTTTTTAATGTTGCTATGTTTTTGTGTTTTTTGTTGATAAATTGGTATGTTTTTTTTACCTTAATTTTCGTGTCACGAGGGGTCATTACTGTTGGACATTGTCCGATTCCTCACAGAAAAGAAAATCCCTTATTTTGAATCACTGCCTGAGGGTGACCCTTAAAAAAGGTCTTCAGGCCGGATTCATTTTCTATTTGTTGTAATTTTGATTCTATTGTATTCCTTTTCACTTAGCTTATCTTGTTAATTAATTTAGACTCATCTGTATTTTAGTTATAGCTGCATTTGAGCTCACTAAATACAATGATTGTTTTTTTTAATTATTTAAATTTTAAATTTTAAACTTGTTTGAATCCGAAATAATTTTTAGTTTAGATTCCAATTTTTAGTTTCGTTTACTTAATTATATTAATTTAGATTTGTTTCAGAAATAGGTTTTATTTAATTTTTGTGAGCTTTTTGTTGTTTAATTCCGAATTCTATTTTAATTTCGATTCCGATCTAATTAGTTTTTATTTAATTTTTGTTGACTCAGGAAATGGGTTTTAATTATTTTAAGGCTTTTATGGTTGT
>JAPMOQ010037330.1:752789-772183 GCA_026543055.1 Argiope trifasciata | reverse complement strand
AAAAAAATACATGTATTTCAATATTTATTACTAAAACAGTGATCGCATTTATTATTAGCAGAAGTGTAGTAAGGAACAGTGGTACTCAGATATTTTATATTCCTCCTTTGCCATAATGAAATATTATAAAATGAAACTAAATGTATTGTACTATCATATTCAAACAACTGCACTAAAATGAACAACTGCACTAAATGTACTGTTGTTTTGCTTTCACGGCACTCACTCAGACAAGTCAGTGGCCAAAACATCATCCAATGTCATTATGATATTGAATAATTCTAAACAACCAAAATAGTGTACGTATCCAAAGTGACAAACGCAGCAAAGATCGAATTTTTTTTATAAGAGAAGATACCCGCACCACTTATTATAATATCTTACTTGGCAAAAAAACATCTTTCGAGCCTCAAGTTTTGCTCAGAGCTGTCAGTTAAAAGCATTCTACAATACATTTTTTCATGAAATGTTTCTTTGAATTCAGATTCTACAGCCGGAATTCCACCTTTAATCTATAAGATGAAAACACAGATCCTAAGCAATTGATTGAGTAAAGGATCCATTCATTAATTGTTAGCAACCAAAACAGTGTATGTAATCAAAGTACCAAACACAGCGAAAATTGAACTTCTTCGATAAGACAAGATACCTGCACCACTTAATATAACATCTTGCTTAGAGAAAAACCATTTTTCGAGTCTCAGGTTTTCAGAGCTGCCAGTTAAAAGCATTCTACAATATATTTTTTCATGAAATGCTTCTTTGAATTCAGATTCTACAACTGGAATTCCACCTGCAATCCATAAAATTAAGATCACAGATCCTAAGCAGTTGGTTGTATAAAGGATCCAGTCAGCGTATAAACTTGAGAATTCAATCCTCCAGATATCGACGTCCAAGTACATGCTTAGTATACTGAAGCAAGTTAGTAAGTTAGCTAAAATGATGATGAAGGAAATTTGAGAAAATACCGCTTCAGTACAGTGTAGTGCATCGTTGATTCTAAGCTTCTGTCTAAGAATTTCATTTCGTTTCAATTCCGAAAAGTTTGCATAGTGACATTTCAGAACTTTTAGAGTAACGTGTTTGATTTCAGATTGTAGTCTCGAACAAATGATGCAATAAAATAGGGCTATTATATTTGTAAATGTAGGAAATACAGTTGTATTGAAAAAATTCTTGAAACACACTAAAAGAATCTCTACAAATATATTTTCGATTTTACACCCGTAACTGTAATACGCAGATTTCGTTTCAATCACGAGAATTGTGGCTGTTGCAGAAAGAGCTATTGGCATACAGCACACAATCAGTATCAGAAAGATTATCTTTTTGTTTTCAATACTGAACGATATTGCTTGGAGTTTCTCCAACAATTCAGCCATTTGCTTTCTTTTTAAGTAAATAGAATACCACACGCAAGCTGCTAAAAGGTAGGTAATAATGTAAGCTATAATAGATCGCAAAATGAAAGTTTCGTTCCATTGTAGGATTACTATAATCCAATTGTCCACATTCACAAATAATAGAACTATAACGAACACAGTAGGTTTCCAACCATATCCACTTAGAATGTCTGATTTCTTAACAAGACCAGTATAAGAAAGAATTAAAAGGAGAATTCTTGGTATACAGCGGTTATAACGGTCTGTATCTGGATTATTTTCTGGAAACATTTCGAATTCAATTTCTGTTATTTTGCGAACTGAATTTTGAAAAATGTAAGCCATTTTCTTCCTTCAGAATGCAATAAGTTATCAGCAATGAAATCAAATTGGAACATTTCACAATAAATATTCCACTATGTTCAATTATGGCACGATATCTTGTCCAACCTAACTTCATCATCATATTTACAGATGCGTGGTGGCCAAATGTAGACTTATAAGTCAGCCTTATAGTAAATCATAATTACCGACTTTTATTTCCCTAAAAATGTAACAACTACACTGGCTAGATAAAGAGGAAATTTCTGTAAGGAATGAAGATCCTTGAAGATAAGAACCTAAATTTACAGCAAAAAACTGCATGGAAACTTAGTTCACACCGAGAGACATCTTTGAGTGCTCATCTATTACTGCAGAAATCTTAACACTTGGCTGGTTGCCACCGAAGTACCAATTTCGAGAGATTATTTATTGTCCTGAACTAGCAAAGCTGGCGGCAGTGGTCTTCCGGACCACTTTGACAATATCTGAGACTTTTTTCTCTCACTTTTTGCATTTCCGTGGACACGACAACAGCAACTACTGCTTTCTTCAAGTAAGTATTTCGATCCTAACACCATACCCCATTTAGTAAACTTGATTTGCCAGACTTGACCGAGTTAAAATGTTATACTTGAGTCAGAATACTAGTATGCAGTACAAAGGGAGAAAAAAATAAAACGTGCAGAATTGTTATCTCTTTCCACCCCCTCCCAGCTGATAATTAATAATATTTAACTCTATAGCATTTAATTTTTAAAAAAACAATTATAAATTCTCATGATAGGATACAGCATTAACACAATAATTTTTAATAGAATGTTTGGGAAAAAACGAAAGACGAATAAAACTTATCCATGACTAGAAAAAATTTAAGAATGAAAAGTATATTTACTCATCCACGATTTGTGGATGAGTGAATAAAATGAATGAATAAAGTCCCATATAACGGGTTGTGCTCGTGAGTAGCTGAGCCGTATTCTTAGATTCTATGTCGTACTCTTAAATGCTATTAGATGGTGCTGTTGAAATAAGAGAAGCAAAAAATCTTGGCTTAAAATCACTGACATTATTAGCTGGCTTGTTCGTGAAAAGTGCCATAAGAAACAAAATATCAAAATTACAGCATATCAAAGCGAAAATTGCTTAAAGTTTAGACGAATATTTTTATGCTTCTTCTTAAAACAATATTTTTATTAATAACACTAAATCGTTTAAGAGGAAAATTTAGCTCGGTATGACATATTCTGGCATTAACAACGCCAGAAGCTCTATTGATTAATTGGAAAACAAACAATTGCCATCATAAATTACATTTTGAAATGAATTTTCTGATCTTCATTCACAATAAATAACAAAGAACAGATGAAAATTACCAGAACAAAAACATTCAAACGTTAAATGCAAAGTGATACATTTAATGGAATTCAATATATTGATTTCGATCATTAAATGCCCTATTTTAAGCTAAGTACATATTTGCATTAAAAAAATGTTTATTAAGGTTAAAAGGAAACTAATAACAAAAGAATGTTTGAAAAAGCAAAACGCAGTTGTTAAGAAAGTAAATAGCTCCCAAAGAAAGAAACTAAAGGGAGCTATCAAAAAAATGTTGGCTCAATCAAGTTTTAAGGAAATGAAAACTGCTATTGAAAAGATTTGGCTTGTTTTTAAAATAATAATTTGTTAATCTTGATAAAGCACACTATACAGAATATATAAATACACCCAAAAATACTTATTGTTCTGTTAGAGTATCTGAGAAATTTCCCTCTGAAAGGGAAATTTATCTTAAGATCTTATTTCTATTTTTAATAACCTTACTTCTAAATATACTTGTTGTAAAAGTATTTTGTGGTTTTAAATATTAACCCTTTCTGGTTCGCGACATAAAAATTTTTGAAATATCGTGGGAAAAAACACTATCAATGTGATTAATAGGTTGTATACCTATGAATTTTGCTGTCGAATTTTTTTTTAACTAGAATTTTTTTTTGCAAAGGTTGGTGTCCCCATTCGAGTACACCACCGTCTCTGAAAGTATTAATAGTTTCATTCTTAAATATACTTATTGCGTATTGTAATAGTTTATTCTTTCTTTTTGGAATCGAGTCCATTCAATTCATATTGCAATTAAAAACTGAAGTGATTCAGTAAATGTAATTTAAGCAACTAGTTACCATTTCTATCAATGTAATTTTCTTTCCTGATTTTTTTTTCATGTAAACTGAGTAGATAATAATAGGAATCTCTCTCGTTTAGCTTTCAAAAATTGAAGAAGCTTGTGAAAAGGAAATTTAAAATGATTTCATGAGACAATGAAATCGGCATGAATTTCATTGCAGCAAACAACGCAAAATTAAAATTATGAAAAAACATTTCACGAAATTTTTCAGAAAACGATTACAGATTAGCATAATTAAGTTGGTATAGTTAGAAAAACTTTTTAATTTTAAAATAAGTCAAATATTTTTAATATAATTATAATATTATTAACTCTCCCCAAAAATAATATTTTTAGAAATTAACTCGGAAAAACTCCAAAGTCTCATTTAACTTTTATTAGTTAAAATTGAATTTAAAATTCTAAGAAATCGCACCAAGAATGAATAAATCATATTTGTTAGCTTAAAGTCAAATTATTGTTCCAGAGGGGAAAATCCAGTTTTATCTATACGAATCTCTCGAAAACTTTCTAATTTTTTTTATGTATCACCTCTCTGTTTAAAAATCTATAGTTTAAATTCTTTGGTCATATATTTTCGGTTTCATGAGAATCTTGTTGAGAAAAGACAGGCTCTTCTGTCGTGGAAGCTGTTTGATCACAGTTCAAAATGTAATATCTTTTTACTTAACAGTACATCTGATAACCAGTTATGAAATCCTTTTAAACAAATGTGTTTTCAAGCCATTAAGATCACATACAAATGAAGAGGAAGAACAAGCTGACTGCTTATCGATAGCTTTCGTCAAACATTTTATAATAATTTTAAAAAGGTGAGCAATTGACAGAAGCACTAAGTAGCCTATATCACCCATCTCCGTTGTTGCCTTTTTTTTTTAATTTCAAGTCCTTGCACACAAAACATATTGTCTAAAACTTTTTTTAGGAAGGGGAGGGGATGACTTAAATTTTGGAGATTTATTAAAACTTTCCTATTACATTTTTGCCAATATGTTTGTAATATGTTCCCATAGCATACTTCATGATCAAGAACATAAAAAAACAGGTGTTAACTATCTATTTATTGTTGCTATTGGTGATATCGGTATTTTTTGCACAGGAGTTATTAAAGCTGGGATTATGTTATAATACACAATGCTATAAAAATGTTAACATTTATATACTAAATTAAATTTCAGCATTTGATGAAGACAACAAATCAAACATTCATATGTGGTATTTTTATATATATTTTTTGGTGATATGAAATATATATGCATACATGAAATGTTTGCTTTACAAATATCTTTAAAACAAATACAAGTACATGTTTGAAATGTTTATTTTACAAATACGTTTGAAAAAAATACAAATATCTGTAGTCAGAATAATTTCATTGCTTTCATCATCACACGAGCACGATGGACGCCGCCTTTTTAATCTTATAAAGAAAAGGGAAAACCTTTCTGCGGAAATAGGATTTTAAGCTCACATGTAACAGTCTTAGGTCCATCCCGGGACCTCTGATATTCGAAATACCTACTTTTTATTGGAATTACTGTTAAATCATAACACTAAAAATACTAAATTTGCAAGAATACATCTTTAATCTAAAAATGAGAAATTTATAACGAATCAAATATGCAAAATTAAAGAACGTTTATAGTTTTACAATTACACAGATCAATACGCATTGAGTAAATTAAAGTACAGTAAAAAAAGTAGCAATAATTTATTATTTTATCTGAAATACTTACAAAGCTCCAGGATTTTTCCATTCTGATGATTATTACTTTAATTTCTATTAATTATACTGCTTAATTAATTGTAGGGATTTTTTAATTGATAAATGGATATTGATGACTTTTTAAGCTGTAATTTTGATGTTTTTCTTACTATAACTTTAAAAATGTTAACGAAATAAATATATTTTATTTCTCTTTAAAATAAAAAAATACAAATCACTTAATATCAATTTAATCATAGAATCTTTTTTCCCTGGTTTTTTCAATATTTTAAAAGAAATGTTCTTTAATTATAATCAACTCTTTGATAATAATTTGTATGTAAATGAATAATAATAATTAAATGGAGTATATATGAGTGCAATAGTCTAAAACTATATATTTTACCTCTAAATGAGTAAAAACTCAAATTTCACAAATATTTCTGTTAGTAAAAATGGATGTTTCTGTTTCGTTTTAGAGCATAATGAAAAAAAAATTGGATATGGGTTTTGATAATACCTCAATTTTCTTAATGAATTTTCTCTATAAATTGGTATAAATATATGACTGTTTTGATTTAAGAATAAAATGCAGCTGCCAAAGTTCCATTTCGCTGATGATTTCTCAACAAATGTGGTAATCTTGACACCTCTAATTGCACGCTTAAAAAGAATTTGGTGTCATTGACTATAGGTATTTAAGTTGAAAAAATATTTAAGAGATTTTTTGACAGGTGCCATGGATTTTCCTTTCTTGGTGAAAAATCATACCTTGGTCTTAGGTCTCACCTTACAGTTTTGGTACAAAAACTACGTTTCATTCTTTCGGCTTAGTTTTTAGTTCTTTACTTCTTTAGTTATTTACTTTATTTAATTACTTCTTTACATTTGCTCGCACAAAAAGGAAATTAATATATTTAGAAACACAAGTATAATTTTAAATATTGTTATTATAAGCACGAGAATACTAAATCGTGGAAATGATATATTTAAGATCAATACCCAATCATCTTATGGCTCTTTTCTTGTCAAATGTGATCCTACCAATATTAAAAGTCATGTGTTATTATTTCCTGCAGCCATAAAAAATAAAGGACTTTTAGTATATTTTTGGACGTTGACACAATATTGTTGCATTTAGCAGGAAACTGGGCTCTAACCGTAAGTCTTACCCATATGAATTGCACTTAATTTTAAGACAAACATTTATTTTATTATTAAATATTTATTACAATTTTTCTATGTGTTTACAGCGTTTACAAAAAAAATTTAGTTTATGCCTCATAATTAATTTTGCTTCATGAAAATGTTCCTTTTTCATAAATATACATAAATAAATTTTGTCTCTTGAGGCAAAAAAATATGATAATTCTTATTTGTTGATGACAAGAATAGTATAGGTTATTAAACCGCCTACCATAGCCAAAAGAGTGTTTCTCGTATATGAGAAAATACCATAACCAGTCAAAACAAAATCAGGTTTATCTAAAATCCATCTTTCCATCCGAGGTTCTTCAGGGATGCCACTTTTCAACATTCTTGCACACGCTTTATTGTAATAAGCATCTTTAAATTCCTTTAGTTCGATCGATATACCACCAGCCACCCAGAAAACCGTCAGCAGACAGCCGAAGACGCTGATAGAATAAAATAACCATTGGGTAAGTACGTGAAGTTCCACGTCAGCCCCTAGCAGTGTTGTTCCCAATATACTGCTGCAAGATAATACATTTGTGATAATTATCAGAAAAGAAGGTAACGAAAATATGCGCTCAGTGCGATCTAAAACACTATCTAGTTTCTCTTTTTGACGGAGAATATCAAATTGTTTTAATATCTTAAAATTTTCAAGTTGATATTGCATTACTTCAGCTTTAAGGTTACGTATAAGAGCACGGCCGCGTATACATATTGTGCAATATAGTAATGCAAGCAAGTTATTCAAGGTTGGATGTAGAAGAAAATAAAGAAAAAATTTTAAGCCCAATATAAATATTTTTAAGGAAGTGCTGCCCATATCGTATCCATAAGTAAACCGTACTGTATCTACTGTCATTATACACGTAGTTGTCACTGAGATTGAAAACAGAAAAGGCATGCCACAAATAATTATCAATAGCACATCTCCTCTCCTTCCATAAGTTGTACAAGATAAATGGCCTAATTCTTGCAACAGCAAAGCTGTTTCTTTTCCTCTACTTCGTATAACATGGTAAGATACGACAGGCAAAGTGCAGCTCAGGAGGTAAGCGGATATCATTTTAAAGAAAGAAAAATCTTTAACCGTTTTTAAGTAAGAGAAATTTATATCTACAATAACTATATACATCAGTATGCAGAAAACTGCTGATACAATCCTTTGATAAACACTACGTTCGGATGTAATTATAAGACCTGTCCACAAAGCAAATTGATGTAGAATACGAGGAATTACATATGTGGATGGCATAGCAAATGGTTTAATATCAGATGCATATCTACTCAAAACCTCGCCGTTGTATAAGCATGTACTTGAAGTAGCCTCAAAGGATTTTCTTTTCCTTGATTTTATGATCTAGACATTTTATTGTACAAAGCTGGTTTATTCATTTGTATATATAGGAAACAGATAAAAATCATATATTTTTCATTTTTTTCAATTTTGATTGAATTGAAATATAATGATTAAGCAATATCTCTATTTTAAAATATTATATAGACATCCATATCCATTTTGAAATCAGATATAGTAAGAATATTCTTGAAATCTCTGGTATAAGAAAAATGCTCAAGAATATTTAAAATCTGTAAATCATATATCTATGATTGCAAGCTTTTAGCAACGAGATTATTCGTACCTTAAATTTGTATTTTCTTACATCTTATATGCTATAAGAATGCCGTACAATTGAAATCTTAATGACTTTATTGTATAATTTTTCATTAATAAAGAGTAGATTGAAGAGTGCAGTATTTTAAAAAAATAGGAAAACTGTCATTTTTCAGATGGAATTATATGGTTTTCTTTATTTTCAAACAAACTTTCGGAATCATCTTTGACATTTTTTTTCCGTTTTCTATTGTCATCGTTTGACATTTTTCTCACCGATAAAAGGAAATTGATTTTTCTTTCCTGATAAATGATAGCCTTAAGTAACAAAGACTGATATCAGGAACAAAATAATGATATGTTGATTAGTTACAAAATCAATAATCTGTAAATTATATTTTCCTGAAAGATTACATTAACGTTAAAATAGAAAATTTACTCATAAAAAAATATCAATAAAAACGGTGATACTAAGTTTTAATGAAGTCTTTGTCTCCGTTTTCATTATATGTTTGCATTTTTCGATATTCAGAAGAATTTTATAAACATATTATCAATCAGAATTTAAATACTTTCATATATAATATTTTTATCGCAAAATTAATTTGATATAAGTTATTACAATGCGCACAATTTCTTTTGTTATTCTACAACACTTGATTGGTAAACCATGGATATTGGTAATTTGTAATTGCTTGAAAATGAGCTTAGTAATTCTTCCTTTCAGTTCTTCCAAGCGCCATTGAAAATTACTTTACACGTTCGTTTTTTTAAAAAATCAGAAAGATGTGAAGAAGTAGTTTTAAAATATCTAGTGATATATTAGATCACATTTTTATTGTTACTAGATCTAAAACTCGTTAATTTAAAATTTAAAAGAATTAATAAATAATTAAAATAAAAATACATTGGAAGGAATTTGAAATCATTGAGAAAATAAAATTTAAAATGGTATTAAAGTGTTTCCTGTAAAATATTTTATTCCAAAGTTGTTATACAAAAATTGCAGAATTTCAGTTAATTTATAATAAATTAAATATTTAATTAAATTTTGAAAAAAATGAGCAAATTATAGTTAAAATCATCCAAAGTCCTTGAAGTAAAAAATGGAAAAAATTATACACAAACGCGATTATTTTATTTATATTATCAAAAATCATTGTAAGATACATTTAAATAAAATTTCTGATTAAGTATTGGTCTTTCTGGGAAAATGCAGGAAAGGAAGGATAATTCTTTCACCTATTTAAATGCAAAGGAAACCAGAAAAATCTCTCTGTTTCTGGAAATATGTTTGAAGATTTTAAAAAAGAAGGAAATAAATACTCTCCAGAATTCTTAAATATTTAACATTTTTAAAAAAAATGTTTACTGTTCTCTTCTCTTTTAACAATAAAGAGGAATGACTGTATGTATGTGTATTTACAGTGGGGTTATAATAACACTTTCCCTGTAAACAGCAGCATACAACGCAAACGCAAGAACGGATTGCTACGAAATTTGGTATACAGACTATACAAGAGATGCGCTCTTGAATTTCGAAAAAGTATAAGAATGAATATAATATGAACAAGAATTTCGAAAAAAAATTTAGTTCCAAAATATCTACCAAAGGGGGCCTTTTCCGGAAAAAACAATGAACTACCAAAACGAAATACAAAAACAATATTATCATCAATTGGCTAGTTTTTGACACTTGCCATCGAACCTTATTAAATAAAGATGAAGTAAAAATAACAATACGCTGTTTGAGAAAAACAGTCCATTTTGCAGAAACAAAAATAGATTAGGACGAAATCGCACAATAGGGGTAGTTGTCAAGCATGTTCAAGACGATGTAGGGAAAGGTGCTCCATGTGACCATCTTCATTCCTCTGCAAAATTTCAAGTCAATGGACAGTATGACCAAGAGCATATCATAACTGATCGGTTGTGATATGGAGTTCTTTTAGTCATTCACTGTCTCTACAAGAAACCGTCTTCATTAAAGCCGGACACATCGACATAAAACATGACAACTGCAAACGCTTCTTGCCATAAACTGCTTTGAATAAAGTTTATTCTTCTTCACAAGCATGCAAATGACATTCTTTTCCAAGAATTGACATCTTTTCTATGTTTTACATTTTATTACTCATAATTCTTGTTCTGGATTGTTGATATTGTTTCTGCATTCCGTTTCGATCGTTTATTACATTAAATTTTATACTTTTCCGGACATTTTAGAACAACATTTTTTTTCTTCGAAACTTTGTGAGAGTAATACGTGTATAGCTATTTATCAAATTGCGTTACACTCCGTTCATCCATTTGCGTTGTAGGATGCTGTTTATAGGGGAAAATTAATTATAATCACTCTGTACAAGTGCGCCCGCGTGTTTTAGGTGTAATAACATTAATTTCTTGTTTTCAAAAATTTCGATTTATAATCTAAACTGCTCAACTTAAACTTATTTATTTTTCGCATTATTCAACCCCTAAAAAATATTGTTGCTTCATACCTTTCGCAAGCTTGTAAACAATCCGAATTTACGAGCTGTGCCAAACGACGATTAATTAATTCGGCCTAATTTTACATCCATAAAGAAAGGGAGAACGAAAGAGACAGGGATGGTTACACGATGATATCATATTAGGCGAATATCAAAAAATTGCAGAAAACTCAATTTTTAACAAAAATGGCTTCTCTCAAAACATTAAACAGCAGTGTTTGCGATCATAACAATCAATGAGAAATGTATTCAAACATTCTATCTAAAGTAAAATGTTAATTTTAAATTTGATTTTCATTCTTTTTTTCTGTTAATTCCCCATTATAATATGATATGAAATCGAAAACAAATATTTTTTGAATGGGAATTAATGCATTCTGAATGTAGAAAAGGGCTTAGAAGTATTTTTTCAAAAATCTAGATTTTTTAAAAATCAAAGTCGAATTTTTAAAAAAATAACACAGATATAAATTTTAACTATATTATTTTCCATAAAACGTTATTTAAGTGATACTCCAATGAATTTCGCTCATGTAAAAAAGGATTTTTTAAATTTGTATTTTCGACATAATTAGGCTATCATAAATCTCTTTAATTCTTAATATTTTTACTTAAACTTATCATGTGAGATTAAGTATTGTTAGTATTATTATTATTACTTTCATTTCGACTGAAATCCGACTTTTTTACTTCAATAACCTTTTATCTTATAACATATCTGGAAACTAATTGATAGTAATACCAATTTTAAAAAAATGCTGTTATGCACTTTTTCTCTCTCCTTTCAATTGCACAGAACTATTAGATGCGAAAATTTATAGATCTTTTCTTTACAGTGAAATCTCTCGATACATAAAATATTCTGTAAAATAATCGTTTGCTTTCAAGTTTAAAAGTATTCACGCATTTATGTAAGGAACAAATTATATATTAAGTATTGAAATATTTCTCTTTAGTTAAAAATAGTGAATGAGGATTTATATTTCTAAATTAATGAAATTAAATGCGTTTATTTTATTTTAACTCGTTTTTAAACATCGGTTAAAAAAATTTCAGTCGAATTTTAAAAAATTAAAATAATATACTAATATATAATAGACTTTGAATTTAAAGGAAGAAAAGTGGAAATTTTTCCTCTTTATATAAAATATATAATCTATAAGTCATGAAAATAAATAGCCTTTTAAAGAGCATTGACGAAGAATATAAAATATAGTGATTTTTTTATGTACTACAAAATGTGTACGCTAGTTTATACTACTAGTACAAATGTGCTAGTTTCGTATCACTTGTATGTAGCTGATTGAGTTTGCCACTATGTAACGGCTGCCAGGTGTTGACGTTCGCCAAGTGCTGGATGAATAGATACAAATATCTGCGTTACTCATAAAGCTTATTAGTGTTTGTATCATGTCGTGAAACGTACCTTGGTTGTATGCTCGTTCCTTAACTAAGGAGGGAGGAGTATCTCAGACAGCTAAGGATGGACTTTCGGTCACCCTCTACAATAGTATATATACATTTTTTAGCTCAATAGAATGGATTTACCTTGTAGTTTCTGGTTTCATGACCTTCAATACACGTGCACTTTTTCTATCTGTTTCAGCGGATGATTCTTTTAAATATATATTTATATATTTCAGCTATTTCTTTGTTCGACATCTGTGTGACTGTGTCCTCCCTTTTTAGTGTTCCAGTACTATACAAAACTTAGCAGATGGCTCTAAATGGTCCTGGAAATATCATCCAACCTGTTAATTATCTAGAGCAGAACTCCAGTGACTTCTGATTGATGCATAAAGTGATTTTATTGAGTCACAATCGATTGATTCTTATATGTATATTCAAATATAATTAATTTTTTCAATAGCTACTACGAATGTTCACACGTTTATGAGTAAAAGTGATGCCAATAAAAAAAGGAGATCAATTTTACTCCTTATCAATTTTATTTAATACTAGCTGGTACCCAGAGTTTTGCTGTTACCAAAAAAATAATATTAAGTACAATCAATCAATAATTTGGCAATGTTTCATCGAAATAGTATGAAAGGTACGACAGTACATAAAATGTGAAAAAATATCCTTTTTTAACAGTAAAAGCTCCTTATTCGCGCTTCCTTCACTCGCGTTTTCACTATTCGCGGATTAAAAAAATGTGACCCAATTCCTATATTCGCGGCTAAACATTTCTTTATTCGCGGATCTAATAAGTACGTACATAATAATAAAAGGATTACAATAGGTATCCAACTCAATTCAGAATGATAAGGAAAGAAACTATTTATTGTATATCTTGATTCGGTTTAATATTCGTTCAGAATTCTCAAGTTTGTTTTTAGAAAATGTGATTAAAATATTTTCTTTCAAAATTCATTAAACATGGAAAATATATTTATACCATAAAATCATTAAAGTAGTTGAAAAGATAATTTTTTGTACATTTAGATAGTGCACAATTATTTGTGCTATAATATTTTTGGAAGTTACTGCGAAAAACGCTTACATTTAATTAAAATTATAAACCCCAGGATTGGTCTCCCCAAAACATTCTCGCATAATCTGTAATGAAGTTTTTACTTCTGAAAATGACTCGCATGACATTTGCGTACTATAGCTGCAAAAAAATTAACCTTCAACTTAGATTTAGCATTTCTACAGAATCTAATATCTCTGCGGCAAGTTATTTGGAGATTAATCCTTGGTAAATAGATGCTGTTGAGATTCGAATTTTTTTTTTTTAATTAGATAATAGTATTATCCCTATAACCATCTCGCAGGTGTAAGTAATAAGATGAACGGTTTAGGAAGGCATAAGAAACATAGAGACAAGCATTCATTTTCATTAAGATATATTTTATTTGATATAATTGTTGAATTTCCCATTATAATGTTTTTTATATACCTTTGTTAATTGGAGAAATAAATATATTTAAAAAGTAATAAGTTTTTTCAAGAATAGCATTTGCACTAACAGATAATTTGAAAAATGTATGTTCAAACATAATTACCTTTTTAATAATACATTTTAAAAAATTTCTAAAATATATTTATGTTTCAAGAAAAATATCTTCAGAATATATTGGCTCATGTTCATACTAATGCTTCAATTTCCTTTTCAGTATAATGAAAATGAGGTTCCATAGAACAGCACCGCTTTAGTTAAGGGTTATACTTACATTTAAAAATTATCTTATTCTATTGATCAATCAGACATTGATTCATCTATTGAATAAAATATACTATTGCAAAGCAATATTTAAAAGGCTAAAATAAGCATTTTTAATGCATATTACAAAAGTAACATTATGCGATAAAGTAATGCGGTAAAGTAACTTTACTTCTTATAATCCCTTTCAAACATCTCAGATATTCAAACAGAATGCTTCTCTGTGCATTCAAATTAGTCATATTCCTCTACACCTAAAATCAGCATTAGTTTCAATCATTAAGAACAATTCAATGTAGGTTCTTATGGAGCATATAGCTACTTTTCCCAAGTTTCATTTTGTTTAAGTGTCTACAATATAGTATAATTTATACAAAATTCATTACTAATGACTTCCCAAATTAAAAATATATAGATATTTAAAAACGCATAAATATGCCTATATTTATAAACAAAACTTTCGACTTATCCATTGCTATTTTAAGGCTTAGAAATAATTCTCAATGGATTCTTCATTCAAAATAGAGCATTATAAAATAAAATAACCGTAATGCTATTTTACTTTATCGACACTTTTTGAAAATTCTGCCCGAAACATCTATATAGTTTGCACTTTCTAAGGCAATAAATCATTTTCAGTCTTGAAAAAGAACAGTGTACGTAATCAAACTACCAAACACAGCGAAGATCGTGCTTCTTCGGTAAGACAAAATACCCAAACCAGTTAAAACATTATCTTGCTTGATGAAAAACCATTTTTCGAGCCTCAGATTTTCAATGCTACCAGTTAAAAGCATTCTAGAACACATTTTTTCGTGAAATGCTTCTTTGAATTCATACTCTAAGGCTGGAATTCCACCTGCAATCCATAAAATGAAGATAACGGAGCTTAAGGAATTAATGGCATAAATGATCCATTCAGCAAATATATTTATTAAGACTTCTGTCACCCAAAGATTTTTATTTAAATACATACTTATTATGCTGAAGCAAGTTAGTAAGTTAATTACAACAATGAAGAAAGATGGTCGAGCAAAGATTTCTTCAGTACAATGCAATGCATCGTTGATTCTGGATTTACGCCTAAGTATTTCCATGCGTTTTGATTCCGAAAAGTTTCCGTAGCGATATTTCTGAATTTTAAGAGTAACATGTTTGATTTCTGATTGAAGTCTTAAACAAATTAGACAGTAAAATAAGGCTATTAAATTTGTAAATGTAGGAAATACAACTGCATTCAAAAGGATCTTGAAACCCACAAAAAGAATCTCTGCTAATGGGTTTTTGATTTTACACCCGTAACTGTAATACGTAGATTTCGTTTTAATCACGAGAATCGTGGATACTGTCGAAAGGGCAATAGGCATACAACACAAAATCAAAAGCAGAAAATTTATCAGTGTTTCTTCAGTACTGGACAATAATACTTTTTGAAGTTTCACCAACAAGTCAGCTAGTTGCTTTCTTCTTAAGTAAAGAAAATACCACACCCAAGCTGCTAAAAAGTAGGCAATAATATAAGTTACAATAGATTTCAAGTAGGTGGTTTCATTCCATTGAAAGATTAACATAATCCAGTTGTCCACATTTACAAACAAGAAAATTATAACGAAAATCATAGGTGTTATAGATTCGCCATTAAAATTTGATTTCCTGAGAAGTCCAAAGTAACTAAGAATTAAATGTAAAAATTCCGGTACACAGTGGTTAGTACGATCTGTACCTGAATGATTTTCTAGATGCATTCTAGCTTTAATTCCATTTATTTTGTGACACGACTTTGTACATGGTATATATGACATTTCTCTGCTTAAATAAAATTAGCAAGTATTGATTAAAATGAAAGAATCAATATTTTCTCCTACAATCGATTTTTGATTTTTACAAGTAAAATTTTCAATCTAAACTAAGATCGAATAACATTCAACTAAGTTAATCTTGAGTATGATTCTAACATATCATACTCAAATAAAACATAGTCTTGAGCTAGAAGAATTAAGAAAAAAAAAGTAGGCAACAAATAAATTTCTTTTTACATTTTTTAAAAATTACAAGCTGACAAATATTAAACTGCAATATTAGTAGATAAAGGCTAATTGATTGTAAATGCTTATAGTATGGTAGAGCATTAACAAATTCATTTCAGAATCCAGGGTTATCATACCCTTGACTGTTGTAAAGTAGATTACCTTTTATGAAAATGGCACATCAAGCATTATAACTTGTCGTGACTTTCTTATTAATTCCGCATTTTCATTTATAGCGATGTTTTTTAGAAAGAATACTTGATATGATATATTTCGACATTAACAATGGTTCAACTCAATTGATTCGTAATGGACCATGCAATAATGCTATAAATTACATTTTGAAATTAATTTTCTGGCTTTCAATAATAACAAAAAGCGAATAACACAGAAGCAAGACGATCATTTACATAAGTGTGTTGTGTATCAAAATAATCACGAACTAAATGATTAATTTAAAGAATTCAATATATTGGTTTCGATCATAAATAGCATCATTAAAATTGAGTGCATATTGGAAGAAATAATTATTGAGATTCATAGGAAATGGAAGAAATGCATTAAAAAAATTAAAGCTAAGATTATAAAGCAAGCAAATTGTACCGGGGAGCATGTTCATCTTACTAAGGGGGGGGGACGGTATTCTAATTTTCAACCAATCCCAACTCAATTTTCTTAAGATAAAAAAGATTTAAAAAAAAGTGGTAATCCAAGCAAATGCTGCTTTTCATGGTCATTGCAATGACTGTTGAGGTTAAAAAGGGAACTGGTTGATTCTATTTATTTTGAATTATAGTTCGTTTATATATATAGCATTTAATTCATGCTGAAATAATGAAAAAATATTTTTTTCTCTTCTTCACACTGTTTTTAAAAACTTAATTCTTTTTAATATGCTAATAATAATGTCGATTATGGGGTGCTGAGGTAGTTAAAAAAACAAATAAATAGTATTAAGTAATTCGATCACAGGTTCATTATTACTAGAATATTCTAGAAGCTATTGAATATGCGTTAAAATCCAATGAGTACAATGCAACTTCATTTTACAATTATAAACTAATATTAACAGATTGTTTAAGAAATACTTACAAGTCGCAAGAGTCCAGCTAAGATCGTAAAAATGCAGTTCTAAAGTATAGAAAAAGGCTTAAAAGAACAAACATAAATTGCGGATTACAAGCGGACATAATTAAACTGAAAATAATTTCAAAATAACAAACGATATAACGCGATTTTTTGAGAAGTGAAATTCATTAATTAAAAGTAAGAAACCGAATTATAAATTTGTACCGTCATTAATTAGTGACATCACAGAAATGTCGAATTATATCATAATTAATTTGTAGTAGAAATCAAAGCAATGACATATGAAAAATCTCAAAGATATAAATGAAATACATTATTTTTCACAGTTATTTCTCCCTTTCTATATCGAAAATTGCGAAGCATAACTGACTGCATTCACATTAAAGAAAATATTTTGATTTGATTTTTCGACCAAAATTTTGAGAACAAATCTTTTATCTTTTATCAAAATACACACACACAAACAATATTTCTGTTGATAAGACATGTTCAAAGAAATGAGTTATAAATAGTCTGAAATCATAAATAATAGTCATAATGTAGTAAATCTTTGATTTACGATAGAACCTTCATATATATTTGTTAGTAATGATTTTGTCTTAATTCATCTTAAATCAATGTCTTTTCATAGTTTACAAACATTTGTTTCTATTTTCTCAATAGGAGAAACTTTTCCAAATTTAATACAATGTTTATAGTTTAGAGTACAAAGTCTCACAAGAATGTGCTAAAATTATAAAAATAGTTTTTATCTAAGAGATCTATCTATCTTATCTAAGAGATTGTTTATTTAAGCTGTAAAAGATTTACCTTATACATTATAATGAGGTACTTTCTATTTAAATCAACATAAAATGTGTTAATATTATGCTATAGGATCAACAATGTCATGAAACATTATGTCTCAAATGGAACCTTATTAAGATCATAAAATTGCAATTCTATTAAGAACATTAAGGATTACAAACATTACCAAAAACTGACTTAGGCTAAAAACAATAATTTCATATTTCAAAATTATATTACCATTCTTCTGAACGCCAGTTTATAATATTGACTGGCAAAAATTAATTATATCCCGTTAACGTGCATTCGTGAAATATTTTGCTAGAAATTGTTCCATCTTAATGGTTTTGCATTAAAGCAAGCTATTGAAAAATCTAAGAAAGCTGAGAAGGTATGTTCGGAATATTTTTTTAAAAATTGTATATAGATATTTGAAAAGGCATCAATCTATACAACAAAAATAAACAAGTTAAGGTTACAATCTTTTGAAAGTCAAAAAACTACTATAAAATAATTTAAATTAAATACCATCTAGTGTATAAATAAAGTAAATGAATTTCCAAGATCTTTTAGTTAAGATATACATCTAATTCTTGACCAAACAAATAAGCAGTATTTCTATAAAATATTTAAATTCTGTATTCGACTGATAAATAAAATCTGATTTTTCCATTTGCTAATATGAATAATTAAATCAACTGTTACACATTTTTAAAGGAGCAGGCAATTTTTCTCTAATTCAGTAACCACGAAAATATTAAAAAAATTATTATACTAAATCTGTCCAAAACGTTTCATTAAATATAACTAACAAGGGCACAGGGTGATATAAAAATTTAGACATATAATTTTTTCTACAATTCAACTATTGATTAAAATAACAAAAAACATGGTCTTTTTTTACACCATTTGAAGAATTTCGCCATCTTAAATATATCTCTAAAGGTTTAGGAAATTATACATTATGGAACAGCTTGCACACCCAGTTTATAACTATAAGGTAATAAAGGCACAATTAAATGAAATATGATAATGATAATCATACACATTTCTATAATGCTAGCAGCTAATACAACTTTTAATTTAAAACCATGCTGAAAATTAATAAACAATTCAATAGCAGTTCCCACAGGTCATTTAGAGTATGAAAGAATTTCTGTACAGCATGTTTATCAATGACTGTTTAATAATTTCTAATAATACACCTGATCCTTACATAATTAATATTTTAAACAATTATGTCTCAGCAGATCATGATACATTTCAAGTTAGTAATGATTTTGAAGAAAATTATTTGATATTAAGAATATTATTTACCAAAACCTACATTTTCAAGTATTAATATTAAATGCAAAATTAAGGTAATGTTATGAATATATATATAAATAAATAAAATGGTTTTCTTTATTTATTAGTGGCCAATTAT
>JAPMOQ010037330.1:740489-752779 GCA_026543055.1 Argiope trifasciata | reverse complement strand
TCATCTGTCAATTAATTTTTCATTAACTGATTCTTCAATTTATTGAACAATATATTCATAACCATGTAAGATAGAACATGTGCTATAAATTTGTCTTTCTATATATGGGCAATTATAATAAATTTCTTTTAACTTCAGATTCAATTTATTAATTTTATATTTAGATCATTCAACTTTACACATTTTTATAACTTTATATTTGAAGTATTATGTTAAAGCAAAAATTTAAGCATAAGCAAAATTAAAATTTAGCTTTTGAACCCATTAGAATTATGTTAATTTGCATTGCATGATATGACAATTTATCAATAACAACTGTGACATTTTCTGACAAAAGAATTTTTCATTTTGCATACATTTCTCAAACACATTTGAGATCATATTTTATGACAGTTACTTTTCCTAGTAATACTTTTATAGATGAAATTTGAATTGAAATACCCAGTGAACCCTCAGCACAAAAATGTAACATAGCCATTTCTTGTTTAAAATATACCATTTATATCCTCTAAATACCAAAATTCATTGATAATCAAATTATTATCCATCCACATTTCAGCATAAATGTATAAATTAAGGATTTATCTTCTTATAATACCTTCTCATATTTCACAAAAATTAATTTCTCAACAGAATAATTACTTCATGCAAAAGAAACATTCCCGATTTATTTTGGAATTTTTTACATAAATATAATTTTATCAATATAAAGTGATAATATGCATGGTCTAAAAATCATTCTCATTATTCACTGTTGAATGACACAGTCAAATGTAAACAAACTATTGTACAAATTTTAAAGTGCTTCATTAAATGCTTTAACAACTGCATTGTTTAGTTAATTAATGGTGCAACAAAATGTTATCAGTAATGCTTTGGAGACAGAGTGCCATATCATTAAAAAGTCCATTAAATCAACAGAAAGATTAAAAAAATTAAGAAATAGACATCAAACAGAAAGATTCAACATGTGTAAAACAGACCAGATGGATAATTGCTATGACTTACCTTTTAAAATTGAGAATGATTTCTTCTAAAACAATTGTTGCACAAAAGTGTCCTTATGTTATTTTGACTAAAAATATTACTTAGTTCATAATATTACCTCTATTTCTGCATAATTCCCCCCCCCCCATAATTAAAATGAATATTTTCTAATTCAATTTGATATATAATCTATAAGAAGGTTTTTAAACATTATAAAGGAATTTAAACTCATTCATCAAAATATTCTATCATATTCTTTTAACTTTTGCACTAAGATGATTGCTTCCTTTTTTATATCCCAATGTATACACTTTTTAATTTGCAATAATTTATGTTAAAAAATATCGAATAACAAAATTTAAAAAGTGCATTCCATATTAATTATTTTACAACCTAAAGATTCAATAATATTGTGAACAAGCAGATTGCCAAAGTCAATTAATATGGTTTACCAATTTTTATTCAAATTGAAGTAAATCATCTCATTCAAAACAGGTAGAAATTTGTTCAACCGCCCCTCTGGAAAAAAATAAAAAATAAAAAAAGCAAAAACGTTGAGCAGTTTGTTTGGCTCAACTGTTGAAGCTATCTTCAAATATCCTTTTTCTTTTTAAATATTTTTCTAGGTGATGCAAAACTTGAAAAAGAATTCTTCTGCTACTTGTGGGTAATTTATCAGGTTTATTCTGTAGCATATGAGATCAAAACAATTAATACCTGGTTATCTTTTGACTAATCCTAAAATTTAATAACATTGTATAAATGCTTTTAGGGACCATTCCTGAAATCTTTCTTAAAAATTACATAGCCATGTGAATAATAAATATGCATTTCGAAAAAAAAATAATGATAGAATTCAGAATGAAAAAATATATTCACACAAGGGAAGAATAACAAAATGGCCATTAATTGCTGTGTAAAAACATTCAATTAAAAGCTACAAACTTTAGAAATAAACATTATATGAAGAACTAAAATTAGTATTCTAACAATTGCAATGACCACCACTATGAATTTATTACTACAAATAATTCTTCTGGTATCTTTCCTCACAAATGTTCAAATAAAGAGCTAAATAATTTTTTAAACCTTTGAATAGCCAAACAAATGTATAATGAAAGAAAAATAAACCACAAATAAAAATGCTTTCAACAAATTTATTAAAATTCCAAAACAAACATAACACATCGTAAATATGAAAGAGACTAATATTTGATTATAAATTCTCTAAAGAGCAGACTTTTGAATCTAGACACTTGCACTTATATTAAATTCTTAAACAGCAAAACAATTTTCTTTTTTCTTCTCTTTTCTCTCCCCTCCCCCTTCTTACTTCTTTTTGAAGAAAGGTTTACCATAATTGACAAACAATAATTTTTATTACACTAGTTTTAACAATAAATATTTATTTATCAATTATGGCTAGCAATCAAACAATCCTATAGAGGCATAAATGACCAAATAATGACTAGATAAATAAAAATAATTATATGTACTGAAATAATATTGAATAAATAATTTCTGAATAATGAATATGACTTCGGATATTATGCCTGTGCAGATTTTAATCCAGCTAAATTTGTAATAGCTGAAGTTAACACCAATGTTTTTACACAACTGAAGAACATTATAACTAATCATATTTTTTACTTTTATTAGTTTTGCATCAACTTCAAGCATTTCTCTCTGTCTCTCTCTCTCTTTTCTTCTTTTTTTTTGCAATTGTTTATATATACTTCATTTTGGACACCGATTCTAACAATCTTTGGAAGAGTATCAACTCTACACATTGCAATATTTTTTCTATTTTACCAAGACAAATGAGTCAGCAAATGCAAATATCAACATCGAACATCAACATTTCCTCAACATAAAGGCAGAAATATTTCCTAAAATATTTTACTATTTTAAAAATAAACACATTCTGGAACCTGCAACAGCTGCATAATGTTCTAACATCAACATTGATATCAAGAGCTATTTCAAAGTTTAGTGATTAGCAACATCAATCTGGAAGCAGCTGTTTTTAAGGCTATATTGCAAACACAATTTATCACCTTTCTGGACAAGTACTTCTTCACCCAAAACACAGGCTGCTTGTTTCCATAAACCACCAGGATCAGAAGTATTGACTGTGTAAGAGGAATGATATTTGATTGCAAACCAATAAATCACAGCAGTCACTTTACCATTATCTGCAACTTCCACTTCAGCAGTTTTAAAGGTGTCTTTGAAGAAAGATTCTGTTCCATTTTCAGATGTATTGTTCAGATCAATTGTGCAAAGTTTAAAAGGCTCTGTGAGTTTTTGATGAAGCAGGGCTGAAAACTGAATATCTTGATGAATCTGGCACTGTAAGAAATAAATATAAAAATATAATTACAAGGAATATTTTATTAAATTTTCAAAAACATCAACCCATTTTTGTCATGACTTTTCATTAAAAAAAAAAAAAACATTCGAATCCAAAATCTTAAATAAAGAGGTGGGATAAAAAAAAGTTAAAAAATAAAACTTAATACCTATTAAGAGTTAAAGGAACAACATCACTGGTGCTCTTAACTTGGTAAATACTGAACATGGTACAGATTAATTTAGAGTAAATCCTCTGAATTATATAACAAATAAGGTTGGGTTCATTTTAGAATCAAAATATCTTAATGAGGAAAAGCTACTTAAAAAAAAATGATTATTTACTTCAGTAATGAAAAGCAAATAAAAAAATTGCAATAATTTCCAGATATATGGACTGATGATAATGGAAATTGGTTTACATAATATGAATATTGCAGAAATTGTTCAAAAAAAAATCTCTCCACTAAGGGATTACAATCTTTGAAAAGATCCACAAATCATTTAGCCTAATGATTAAAAACATTAAAATATACAGATACTCTCAACTAAGTTGACAGAGCATTAAAAAAAAGCTACAAAATATCATATAAGAATGAAAGATGGTCTCTTTAGATTTTATCTTGAAAAATATGCAATATTTACACTTCATGAAATTAAATAACACGTGCTTTAGATAGTTTTTTGTAACATTAAAATCAAAAAATTACTAAAAAAAAAAAAATCTACGTATACCAATCCAATTATTTTTCATTACCTAAAGATCAAATTCAGGTTTTTAGAAATGTTTATTAGTCCAACATTCTGAGAAAATTGTACTACTATCAGATTATCATAGTTAAACCATATTAGACATGGTATTATCAATAAGATATATTCTAAACAGAAAAATTCACTACACAGTCTTTTTCAGCTTTTTCTCATGTTCTTTCTTTCTCAGTCACTAAAATATTCATATTTAAGTACTGTAATCTACAAAACAGATTTACTAATAGGTTTTAAATAATGATTGGAAAATTATTTACCTTATAGGCATTCATTATCTGAGAAATTTTATAATCATCCACTCTTTCATCAGAAATCAGTTTTGAATGCTCCTTGAGAGTTTCACTTTCAACTAGAATGGCATGAATTTCTATTTGTCCTGGTACAACAAGTCCTGAATCCTTCAAACATTGCATCCTATATAAATATCAAAACATAATTTAAAATATAAAACAAACAATAGGGAAGGGTTATGGTTATTAGATTTTTCCAATTAAACTAATATAGACTATTGCCCTTTCACACTCACACACACAGAGAAGGGGGGAGAGAGGCATATTCTATTATAGTTGAAATCCAATTCAGCAAAGACTACAGTTAGTATAAACCTAGACCTTTAAAAAGTCTAAAAAGACAAGTAATAGTGAATGTGCAATCAATTATTTTCAAATTAAAAGCAAGCATCCAATCTTAATTTCTAATAAATTCATTACAGGATTTTTTGTAATTGTTTCCACAAAAAGATGGATTCAGCATGTACATTAAAAATTCAATTGCTAATTAAAAAGAATATATATTTCCATTTTAAAACTCATAAATATGTATGCCATGGTACTATGAAATGGGCATTTATGCTAAAAATCTTATTTTGAGCTTTTGTTGGATATGAATGGCATGTAATGCCTAGGTTTAAGCATTTGTATTAAATTTAAGTTAAATATTCTTGCAAATATAACAAGATGACTTATATATTCAATATTTCCTTCATAAAATAGACCACTCTGCCAGGAATAGAAATGAAGAAAGTATTACTTTGGAACAAAACGAAGACTATTAGAAGTCATAAATATTCTTTATGACTAACACAGAAGAATGTGAAATGATTAAATCTGCACTCAATATATCAAAATGTAAGACAGAGAAAATTATATAACCTTTCCTAAAAAAATTTCATTAACAAAAATAGAAATGAAAAAAACCACTACCTCTTTCTTCTGCTTAATTTTTCTAGTACATGATTTAAATTTGCAGCAAACATGTTGAAAGGTGATTTATAATTATAGTGGTAACAAAATACCAAAACATTTAACAGAAACATATACCAGAAAAAAAAAATATTAAATACATAATATTTAATTTTCATAATGGTTTGTGCAAAAAAATGTGCGAAATTCTTCTGAATTTTTTATATTATTATTATTAACTCAATTGTCAATTATTTATGACAAAAAGTATTTAATGACTAACTGGTTTATAGTATAAAATATATCTAAAAACTGACATTAATAATACCTCACAATATATAATAAATCCAATATGAATTAAAGTAATTTAGTTTTCATGCAAAAAAAAAAACTCATAAGACTAAAAATTACTATATTTAATAATATTAAAACTTTTAAATAAATTTTAATGCATTAATTAATTAAAATTTTTAAATTTGCTTTTTACTGGTATTAAGTTACTTTTAATATAAAAAAGTAAGTAAAATAATACTATCAAAAAAGATTAATAGTAGGTATTATTTTGAAACTTAGCATAAGTAACATAACACAAAATATATTTATACATACGTGTGTGGAGAATCATTTATGAATTAGTTTTTATATTTGAATGGAAGAAAATCTTTAAAAATAAAGAGAATAGCAGATCAAAAATTTTCATTCAATAATTTCAAAAGTAATTTCATACCTTAAAACAGTTACATCTTCCAACAAGTTTTTCTTCAATAGCCCACATGGTTCAACAGGATCAACTATCAAAAAATCACACTGCATTTTTGAATTACAGAAATCTTCATATGATTTAAATGACAGTCTGTCAAGGGAAATTCCGTACATATCTCGAAGTTGTTCAATTTCTGATTGGTATTGTGTTCGCAATACAGCTGCAACACTTGAAGTATCTTTCAGAGATTTTAAACTGAGACAAGGGAATGTTGATATATCCAAAATGGAAACATTATCTACATGAGATATGTCCTTGAAATTCAAGTTAATAATATCTCCTGTACTGTAAGAGTTCAAATAGTAAATCAAAGAAGGGTCCATTGTCAATTTCTGATTGAAATTACTGGTTGGAACAGAGTTAGGAAGTTTCACTTTTTTCAGTTGGAAATGGCCCTGACAAAGGAATTCTGCTTCAATGTTATCACCAACATTGCAAAGTGAAGAGGCACCTGAAATCAAGCATAAAATGAATTTTCATGAAGAATAAAACTTGGATAAATCTGAGCTCATGGTTAAATCTGAGGTCAGAATTCATAATTAATGAAATTTTACTCTTCATTTACAATATTAAATGTTTGCTTAGGACATATTCAGATTTGTAATTAAAATACAACAAGGCTTAAACAACCTTTACACTTTTGAAAGGTTAGAAAAGATCAGCAATAATACAATTTAATTCAATGTGGTTTTGTGTTATTAAAGTTGTAATTTGTTATTCATTAGAATTAAATTTGCTAAATACTAATAATTAGGAAAAGAAATAAATGAATATCAAATTAAAATAATTATTCAATAGATTTTATTGAAGTATTTATAAAGCAAGATAGTTTTTAAACATTTTTTTTCTCAAAAAAAAAAAAAAAAGTATTATTTCAAGGGATAAAATGAAGAACAAAAAACGGGACAGTTAGGTATAAAATGGCTTAAACAACCTCTTCTACCAAACTTACCATCCAAATATTGAGGTAAAACATAAAATATGGCTTGTTCCCAACAGCCACTGTCAGAGCCTTCTTTTGGAGCTGTTGAAATGGTTTCTTTATCATCTAAATGCAAGTCAAACCACATAACAAAAGCATCCAAGTTCCCACTTTGAGTGCATTTGTATGATGGATTTAAATTTTTACCTTGCAGCAAAAGTTTAATCTCCTAAATAAAACAAGAACAAAAAATCAAGAGAAAGAGTATTATATGCAGACATATTTTGTAGTATAATATACAGACATATTATGCAAAGAAATATTCTGCATATGAAATGCAAAAATAATATTTCAGTATCATGTAAAAATCTTACATTTTAAAACTATATATATTTTTTCAATATATCTTATTTACTTATTATTTATAAGGGACATTTAGAGACCAAACATGTAGCATTTTTCAAATAATTCATTGTATTTAGATTCATGAATGATGTTGATGATTTGAGTACAATTATAATTGGCTAAGATTAAAAAAGAATTTAATTATTTAAAAATTATGATTTATAGTTTTTCCAAAATTCTCAAAAAAAAAAAACATAACAGGATATAAGAAAAGAAAATAAAATAAAAAAAAAACAAGGTACTAAAACAAGAAAAAATAATTTACCTGAGGAGAATTGAAGTTTGCTTTCAGAATGCAAGATGGTTCACTTAAGTATTTGAATTTTATGTTGGAAATCTTCTCAGTAGTATAAGGTTCTTCATCCAAATATTGAGGTATAACATCATCTTTTATATCAAGTGCTTGCTTAACTTTATTATCAAGTCTAAGAAAAATATAATTAGATTGATTATTTTCACTGAATACTAAATCAAGTATTAACACCTTTTTAAAAGTGCAAGGTTAAATGAATATTATAATATTCTTACTCTTAATTGCATAAAGAAATATAAAGAAAAGCTTTTTTACTAACAAAATATCGATAATTTGACTATCATTTATTAAAACTTTTATCTCCTCATTCTAGTTATAAAATTATTTAGACTTTATACTACTGAACATTAATAATATTAGAGTAATAAAATTTTTATCATTAATAAATGGGCATAAATTTAATCAAGATATAAATTTTCAATTCACAAATGTTCTCTTTGGTAAAATCAAAATATTTCATATGTGAAATTATTTTGCAAATAAAACATTAAATTAACTGAAGATAAATTCTGATATTACGAAATTATTAATGTGTATTATGAAATTATATTATCCAATTCAAAAGATTGAAAGCACAATTATTTTTACACAGCAGATACTAATAAATTGTAATGCAATGTCTTGCATTGGCATTGCATTTTTAATAAAACAATAAAATGATCAAATAAATTGTGCTTGCAAGATTTATAAAAGATATGTAAAAATTAAATATCAGCCAAACTTACTTGAAAGCTTTGCGAAAATTATCACTTTCCACTGGAACAACATACACATCAGCAGAATATGGAATAACTTTTGCTCGACATACATTTACATCACTTTTATCAAGATGATTAGGGCATGTTGGAGAAACATCATTTTCTTCACCAGGAGAAAAATCTTCTGTATCTTTTTCCAGCAGATATTCCCAAGCATGGTCCAAAGTTTCTAAACTATTTTCACCAAACAATCCAGCATCAAATATTTCAGTGACAATCAGAGACACTCTATATAAAACAAATTGCATATTCAGAAAAATGATTTTGAAAACAGCTGACAAATAAGCAAAAATTAGTTCAATAAATAAATGGATTTATGTATCTTCCAAGCGGGCTTTCAGAATATTTTGATATATGCAACACTGTACTGGTTCTTTCTGATCTAATTCCTTAATTCAAAAACTTTATTTTCAAGTTAATATAATTGGTGGAATTCTTTACTTTCTAATAACGTATTATTTTCCGAATTAAAAAAAGTCACTTGATGATGCTAAAATTTAACTTCATTTCCTATCATGGAACATTATTTTACTTTATCTTTCATTTGAGAGAATATAGATGTCTTCCTTCCAGAAATGAATAACACCATTAAAAAATGAATAAATATTTATGTGAAAATAGTGGAAAAAGAATACATATCACAACTGATTTATTCACATTATAAAATAAATTAAATCCCAGCAATAAAAATATAATATGATTAGTGAAAGTTCATCACTCAGAGCTACACAGACATAGCACTGTAACCAATTATTTCATTTTTTTTCTCTCTTTAAATCCTTTGATGACTTTTACATATCGAGATTTTGATGATATAATAGAGTTAAAGGTAAGAAATAGTTGATCATATACTTCAACACTAATTTGAGTAAAAACAAAATCATATATATCACTGCTGACTACTCCCTAACTGAAGAATCCCTTGTCATGGCTTAGAGCAAATTCAATAAAGCTGATTATAAAATGTACTTACTTTTCCGGCAAATCTTCTTCAATAATCAAGTCTGTAGAAAATTTTGGAAAAACTTGAATGGATTTTTCATTTGTTTTTATCACATTTTGCAGAACAGCAAACATAATTTCACTGGCTTCACATGCATATACTTTTTCAGCATTTGCATCAGCAGCCATCATGCTAGGATAATGTTTTTCAAAAAATGAATCCAGTAAATATCAACATTATAATGTGAAAAACTGTCTAAAATGCATTGAAAAATTTTAAATAACACATGACATAGCAAAACATTTTTTTATTATTAATCTACATAATTTTATCAATAAAATACACAAAATTTAATCTTTAAGAAATCAAGTCTGCTTTTCTTGTTTTTCACCCTTCAAGCAGTCATTTTTTTCCTTTTACATTTACATAATAATATGGGGAAGACATTCTTTTGGTTCAAAAGTTTTAATAGTATGGTCCCTTTTAAAGATTGTAAAACACTTTTAAAAATTAATTTTGCAATACTTGAATTAATATATGTATAAAGGAGGCTGTTTAAAAACAGAAATAATGGTATACATAAATAAATACATTACATAATTTATAGAAATCTAGACAAAAGTCAAGGCATTGTTTGATAAATAATTACTTCAAAGCATTTTTAAAAAACAATGATGACTATTTTTTAAAGGATTGGCTGCTTACTTTGAATACAGCAAATGTCAATCAAATTTTCAATAACGATATAAAAGAAACTAATTAAAAACAAATGCCTGGACAGAAAAGTATGAAAAGAAATCATATATAAAACTCCCCTTCCCTTCCCCCACACAAAAAATGTATTTGAACACAAAAAAAATCAAAAGAAAAAAATATTAACAGGTGAAAAATTTTATCAAAGCTCATTGTAAGTAAAAATTTAATGACAAGAAGCATTTATTTTTCAATATATTAAGAATTAAAACCATGAAAAAATTATGAAACAGTTGGAAGTAAATGAAATTTAAAAAATTAAATAATTATACAAATTGTATAATATTCAATTAACAAATGATTCTCAATCACTATTTATTATTAAAAGCATGAGTGACATTTACAAAATATATATTTACCTTAGAATACCAGTACCAGCTCCAATATCCAAAACACGCTTGTGACCATTTTCAACTGCTCTTTTTATGGCTCGTTTGTAAGCAAGATTACGCTCTTTATCATTCAACATTACAAAATGCCATCTTTCTACTAAAGCATTTTTTAAATTTTCCATGCAATAAAGAGAAGGGGTGAAAAATGGATTGGCTTTGTAGGACTTCAGAAAATATGAAAGAGCACATTCAACGTATCCTAATCTGAAAAGGAACGAAAATATTAATAATAATTTTGATAAATACAAAAATAAATAAATAAATAAAAATAAATGAAATCTACTATTGGAAATTTCAAATTATCATGTCAGTATAATACTATTTTTAAGTCATTATTTGTCTTAATTAATTTAAGTCATTAACCAGTTTGACCGTAAGAGTGACCGATAGAGTAATCCCAAGATTTCTCTATCGGTCACTCTTCCTCCCCTTATAAATATTTAAAACTTTCATTTCCAATTTTTCTAGCTGGCAAAAAAATCTTTAAAGCCCTACCAATTTTGAGATAGGGGAAAAAAAACACTGTTTTTTCAAATATTGACGCATACTTAATCTGATAGCCTTGTGATTGTTTCAAATCAGTTTAAATTGGTTAATGACTAAAAATAAAACATTTTGTAAGAATTCAGATAATGTATAATTTGGAAATCAAGTTGTAACTTTAGTTGGCAATAAATTGCCAAATGTGACAACCTGCATTTTTAATAGCCCTATTTTAATTAATTGGGATTATCCCTGAACTAACAATCTTTATCTATTAAATAATATATTAACTTGTTTAGATTATTTTTAAAAAAACATTGTGTGAGTTAGGCAATAATACTATGACTTCCAAGGGAAATACTACAACAGGAGATGATGCATATTTCAAAACCTAAAGCAAGCTCCAAAATAAAACTACATTAGCAGACAATCGATATTTTAAAAGCTATAGTGTGAATGTCAGCTTGAAAATAATAAAAGGTATAAATCGCTAATTTTTTTGGCAACACATTCTTAGGTTTCAACAATTTGTTGCCTTCACATTTTTAGACTCCAAAAAACCTCAAGCAAAAACATTTTCTCACATGATAAAAAAAAATGCTGATCTAAATTAATATATATTTTTTAATTAATTATTTTAATTGATAATATTAATATACTAATAATGATATTTCAATACAAATGATGAAATATGTTCTATATTTACTAATACTTGATTTAAATGTGTCAGCTCTCTGAAAAGCAATTCTTACTACAAAATTAAATATTAAAGAGTGAGAAATATGTTAAATTAAATCAATAGGAGTTGCAAATTAATTTTTTTTTTCTAGTATAACAGTACAAACAGAGACAATGACAAAATTTTATACTAATGTTTTTCTCATTTATAAAACTGAAGGGGGGGGGGAAATGTTGCTAAAATATAAAATGCACTGATAGCCTTCATCACATATTCAGAAATACATCGTATAACAATGTATTTCTGAACAATGACTCACTCAAGATGATGACAGTTTTAACACAGATTTTAATTATATTTAAAAATAAGTATAAAGAGCAGGCTGAAAAATAAAAACACTATTAGTTACATTATACACATCTAATCATTTCAGAAAATTGGTAACGTTTGGACCTGTAACAGATAATCAACTGAGCATTACCTACATTAATTAAATGCAAATTATAAAAAAGAAAACACAATTGTTAAAAAAAATACTTATGAACTATATATATATATATATATATATATATATATATATATATATATATA
>JAPMOQ010037330.1:610898-719357 GCA_026543055.1 Argiope trifasciata | reverse complement strand
CATTTTATGAAGCTTCACCAGGTGATAAGCAAATTCGAAATGTTTCAGAATAAGATGAGTGATTATAAAGACAACAAAAATGAATTGGGAATTGTTTGACTTCTCACTCAAATATTTAAATTATAAAATAGAAATTGGGTATTTTTAATATATATATATATATATGTACATATAAAGCGAAGACTAAAGGAACAATTGGTAGCGAAAGCAAATGAAAATCATTTCTTTTATTTTAGTATTATTTTCAACATGTTTCAGTTTACTAGTTCAATTCTATACAAAAGAATAACGAGCGTATTCAGCACAAAATGCCGAACAGTAAATAAATAAAAAATAATAGGAAAAAAAAAATAGGAAAAATAATTCTAAAATATGCCGATAGATGGCGCCGCAGAGGTTCACATTGTTTAGAGCTATACTAATTATTTATAAGTGACATGCGCACCACAGAGTACAGAGCACCAGTTCTTTGTCCGACTGTTTCATCATGATATTGACTAAAAAGAATTGTGCTCTGTTCTCAAATTTTTTGAATGAGGACACTTCCATATGTTACTTGCACCATTACTGCAAACTGGTATGAAGCATTTTATGTAATCATGTCCTTTCGGCACTTCAGCAGCATCAGTGTATGGATCATACAATAGTTATGTAAGATGACGTTCCTGTGAATATTGCTATTTCTGCGAAGCAGCCGCTGAATCTTTATATCGGAGAGAATAGTTTTATAAGCCGGTGTTTTCTAACAACGTGGCAGTCACGTTCCCCCAACTTAAACCAATGCGATTTCTGGCTTTAGGGGTACCTGAAGAATGTTATTTACAGCGGTCGGTTTTAGAATCAATCAAACTTAAAGGCAAGCATCACGCATCATGTCCATTGTGTGAGTACAGATACCCTCCATTCTCGTGGAGTCAGTCGTTTTGAACTTCTAAATAAGTAGCAGAATGATGTGGAGGGTACATCGAACAGCTTATGCCTTAACCACCCATCATTATGTGTTTGTTCTGCGAAGCTCTTTTTTTTTTTTTTTTTGTCATGATCACTGTTGTCTCTTTGAATATGTATTATTGTCTTATCACTAATAATAGTACTCCCCTGAACTCTATTGTTTCCTTTTGGCTAACAATATTCCTGTATTTAAGATGCCACTTTTGATCTTTCCCTTGACAGCGACATCTATTGTCACATTTTGGAACTATATTTTCATGACCAAACAAAATTCTATTTTCTCATGACTATTCTGCTAAAATTTCAAGTCATTCTGACCAGTAGTTTTAAAAGTATCGATTTTTGAAATCGTAACTTTAATTATAATCGCCCTCTACATAAAAAAAGTATACATCTTTTAGTACAATAAGTAAAAATATAATTGTGATTCAAAAATTATCTTTCTTTGATTCATGAAAAATTTCTAACTACATACCAATTATTCAATTTAATTTTTAATAACTTCTAAAATGAAGTAAATGTTTTTAAAGCAAGTCTTACAGGTAATAACTGTTTTAATTTTTTTAAATGGATCATTATTTTGGAAAGCTACTCATATAAAAAATTGTATGAATTATAGTTATTAATATACTGGAGTTCAAAACATGAAGCATTTCTTGCTTGGCTTAGATTTTCAATCTTCATTCTTGAATTTAACGCAAATATTACAATTTTCAATTCTTACTTGTTGCACCGTAATTATGTACACTGAAATCTAACGAGCTGATTTTGCTTCATAAGTTTAAAATGTTTCAGAGTTTCAATCGTTTTTTTTAAGGGAAATAAATCAAAAGAATTCGAAAATACCCTATACTTTTTTAATACCTGAAATGTGAGTATAGATGAGTAAAAGAATAAACTTTTCATATATTGTATATGTGAATTCAGATTACCGATGAATAAAAGATTGTTTCATTTGTAATCTGAACACCGCACACAGAAATTTTTTAAAAAGTAATCAGATCCTTTTGTATTACAGACACGTGATAAAGTAACAAAGAATGCTTGCTAATACTTTACTGCTCTTTGTTACAAGCTGTACTATGATACCTTGTTTTTTTTCCCTCACTAATAAGTTGCACAATGAATTATGTAATTTATGTATATGTTGACACCCTTCAGGATAAATACAAACAATTTTTTTTGTACATCTAAAAATATTCCTGAAGTTAATTTTGTTTTAAATCACAGGAGTTGTATGAATTAAAGAAAAAAAGTGCTTCTACGAATCTTACTGATGAAAAAAGAAAGAGAATCACTCATAAATTAAGAGGGGGAGACAACATATAAGAGGAATGTATAGATAAAATAAATGGGAAAACATTTCTGAATAATAACAACGACAAAAAAAAGCAACTCATCCCCTCAAAAGAAGCACGTATGTAAAAAAATGTATTTAATAGTTTTTCATGATAATGCATTCATCTAAATGTCATGAGTAGTCAGATTTTAAATAGAAGAAAATCTTGGACATTAAAATCTGAAAAAGAGATAATATTTTTACAAAAAGAATTTATAGTCACTCTTTATAAAATGTAATTAAATGCCATCATATCATTGCATATTCTTAAAATTTTAGTCGGATAAAAATGTGAATGTTTGATGAAACATTGTCTTATCTGGCCCAACTCGTATATAGGATCTCCCATACTCCAACTCAACAACAACTGTTATTCTAATCATGTACAAGAGGAAAACATGTGAATGCTAGAGGAAATTCTGTCTTATCTGGCCCTTGAATATAGGATATTCCATACTTCAACTTATACATACGTGTTATTCTAATCATTTACAAGAAAAAAAGTTATATAATACTGATATCGGTAGATTTATCATTGAGCAATTTGATGTCGCACATAAAAAAGTAATCACTGATAGAAAAAATAGAGTAACATCTGGATCAAATAAATATCATTAAAATTTATTTTTAAAAAGTAAGAGCATTAATTAAATCTCTCGATAAACTAAATCAGAAAATACTCGAAATAAGTACACTGGACAGAATATTAAGAACTTATAGAGACAGAAACTGGTATGTTTGATCGAGAATGTAATTAGGGCGTAATCCTTTAGGGAACGTGAAATACTAAAATTGACATAGGTGGGTGAGCTTTGATTTGAAAATAAAAATGTTGCATACATGCTTGCTTAATAATAGATAATCTTCAATATATATTCAGCTGAAAATTTAAAAATTATGTTTCATTTTAAATTTCCTTTATTATCGTATAAAAAAATGATTAGAAAGACCGAAAAATTTGGAAAAAGTATTATTATAAAACAAATTTAATGAACTAGAATGTATACTACTAACACAATATGCCCATCATAATATTTTTATGATATTATATGTTCATATATCAAACGGTGTCGTAGAAATATCGTATAATATTTTGTGTTAATAGATGTAGATTTATAAAGTCAAAAATTAGCTATATTTGGTTTGTTGCCATATTTTTAGCGTACAATGTAATCTATACCAGTACATAAATGTGAAAATTTGGATGGATCGATGTTTGTTACTACATCACGCCAGAACGGCTGAACAGAATCGGATGCAATTTAGCACAGAGAGGGATTATAGTCAGGAATAGAACGTAGGCTACTTTTTATTCCAGTTAATTGAGTGGTTAACTTTTTATTAATTAAAAACCAACTTTCGCGTCAAACAACTAAACCCAATTCTGCCAAAGATAAGTAAGGCTCCATTTTTTTCCCATCAGAGTTGAGGTTAGGCTTGGAAAAATTTCGATCGATTATTTCCTATTCTATTAATTTTCTTAATGTTTGTTGTATTTAAAATCAAATGTTGTTCATGGATCGATTTTTCGAACTCATTCTGAAGTACTTTTAAATTAAAAGAAAACAAAATAAAGGAAATAAAAAATTTCTAATCCGCATTCCATTACCGCAACTGTCGTTGAAAGTTCGCACGTGATTGTCATGATATTAACTGTGTTTTCATTTAAATTAAAAGTTTAAAAACTATGTGCATAATACTGCTGTAGCCATCTCAATCTCGATCAATAAATAAAATGGATTTGACTTGATTTTAAAGAAATGCGGACTTGTTTTGCTGCTTTGTTTTATTTTGGGTATAGAATGAAAATAAATGGTTTTTACATTAGTTTTTGTTATAAAATTGTATTTATGTAAGATATTTTTCATATACTTATACTTTTAAATGCATCGTTTTTAGGTTAGGTTTAATTTTTTTGTGTATCCATATTTGATAGATTTTCGTACATATACGTCAAAATTTCCACGCGAACAGATTCGCGGGTAATAACTAGTTTAAGATATTTTAAATAATTGTTTTCAAAGTTCAAAGTTTTTATTGCTTGTTTTTGTTATCAAATTAAACCATCAAATAGTTAATTTGTTAGTCGTTATTAGTGGGCAAACTTTCTCTTATAGATGATCTTTTTAACTTCCTTTAAATATTATAGTTTTAATAATTTAACTAGGGCACAAAATTAAAATCGCATATTTTTTAGATAATCCAGATGTAAAAGTGGCATAAATTTCTATCGCAACCATTGAAAATACTTTCAATCTGATCTAAAGTATGCCTAATACTTTCGTAATGATTGACACCATTTTGATTGATTCATCCATAGCAGCCCCATAAACATTTAGATAAGTTTTGAAACTACAATTTATTTTTCTATAGTTATCAGTAGATAATATTCTGATACTTTCTTATTTTTATTTTTATGTATTAAGCTTAATATGAGCAATGCACGAAATTTTTTTTTTTAGTCTTTAAACAGTAAAAATGATATATGTTTATTGAAAATTATGTAAGCGGCTCTTTAAAATTTCTTGATTCAGTTCTTTATCCTCCGTACAATTAATTTCCTTTGTGATCATGAAATTTCCCAAGTAGGATAGGACAATTTGATTCGTAGAACAATTTCTACGAATTGTTTGTCATCAATATTAATCTAATTTTGACTATAATAACATAAATTTTGTAATATGGAATATTACACCGATTCTAGAGAATCGACAGATGTTTGAGGAAGATACACAGTTTTATTTGTTCATTGATAATGATAATTGGATACATTTGCTTTTATAATAAAGAAGTCGATTTGATTAATATATTCATATGAATTAGAATCAATGTCTGTTATGAGCTACAGATATAGTCATGAATAGTCATAGAATAGTCATGGTATAGTCATAGAATAGTCAAGATATAGTCATAAAATTATCGTGTATGATGATGAATAATTTAGTTAGATGAATAATGCTCAATAAGTGTCCCAATGGCTTAAGGGACCGCATTTGTCTAGTAGTAAGATCATGGCTTCGAAACCGGTGGGTGTAGCGTGCGAGACCCGGTTTCACCGAAGAACCATCATGTAAGTGGGTATGATAAATCCATCAGGATCAAATGCTCCCATTTATGTGGGTGGAAGTTTGGAGAGAAGGATGCCAGTTGGGGTGCCGTCCTCGTCATCTGACCACGGTTCAAAATCTCGAGGTTCGTCTCAAAATAGTCCTAGAGATGCTTTAAAAACGGGACGTTAATATAACTAAGCCAAACAAATCCAATCCAAAGTCTTAAACTTTAATGTCACTGATATGTCTGGAGAGTCTAAACCCTACAGTGATATTGTGCACAGTTTACCGAAAAAATTCATAGGCTCGTGTACTTATGAATATTTTAATAAACAATAGAATGCAAGCATGTTGGAAATGAAGACAGTTTTTTATTGCATTAGCTTAAGCTAAATATCAAAAATATTAATAATGTTAATATGATATAAATTTTAAGATAACTTAATTAATGATGTAAATTAGGAAGATAAATTTGAATTAAATGTCATTTTTAATTAGAAATTAGCGTGTATGACGAACTAATGCTATAAAGACGTGTTAAATGAAATTTATAATAATAGCTGATTCCTCATCTCTGATTTATTTATATAGAATTTTTAAAATATTTTTTTTCATATATGCACTATGTTCTTCGAGAATAATTACATTATTTCGAAAAAAAAAGATATCATTTGAAATTATTCATGATTACACGATTAAATAAAAGCAGTGGAAAACTTTATTTGCTATTAGATAGAGAAAGTTGATATTGCTGTTATAGGCTAAGTTTGGCATTAATTTAAAGTTTAAATATTGATGAATTAAAAAAATATTGACAGTTAAATGTTGCTTACAAATTTAGATTCTTCACATGGAGTATTTTCCTTCCCTGTATGTCGATAAACTTTATAAGTTTATAAAATGAGAACATGTTATTGACTTAGAAGTACGTAACCATAACATATTCATTGTATATAAACAATGATTATTTTGTAATTGAAAAAATGTATTTCAAATTTCTTTCTACCAGAAGAAACAAATAATCTAATGATCGTCTATGCGATTTGATTTAGAAAAATCAACTCAACTATTTCTTAAACACACACACAAATAAATAAATAACACGCAAGCGATAATTTAAGGATTTTTTTAACTCTTTTTTTTTCGAAGTATTTGTTTCATTATTTGTCCCCAAAGCAAATTTGCCTTTTCCACATCAATTTTACGTATTAAAAGAAAGTGTTGCTCCAGCATTTTGGCCAGCAGAGAAGTTTTATTTATTTATTTAATTGATACTAATATTGAAGAATACATATTTTATTATTTAATCATTTGCAATATTAAATAAATATGATTTGGTTTCGTATGTTATCTGTATGTCTAGTATAGTTATGATAGGAATAAGAACAATGTTTTCGACGCAAAATAATAGAAAACAATCATTAAAAATTTTATAATTTTATTGCTGTAACTTTCAACTAGAGAGTAAGAAATGGAAAACTTTAATCAGATTGCCATTTCAGTAGAAATTCTTCCATTAATAAGTTTACAATGTAAAACTCCCGAGATAATTACTCCATAATAATTTTCAGATACAACATCTGCATGTTACAATTATCAGTGCCACATTTGCATGTTGCAGTAATACAGTGCTTTATACCTATTTTATATGTATGTATATAAAGGTATTCAAAGAATAAAAATATATTTCATTTGAAAATATTAATTGATATTCATTAACAAGAAATTTATTTCGAATACCATTTACTAATAGCATCAGTTCCTTCAAGAACTTTTTCAGCAACTTCTCTTAATTTATTCTGCTGCTCAAGTGACAAACGTTTCTTCCCTTCTCCTGTAGTGCCTTTTCTAAAAAACTCGACTTTTTGAGGCCCATGTTTAAAAGTATCCTTAGAAATAGTATCTGGGAGAACGTAATACAAATTATTCTTCATGTTTTCAAAACTTGTTTGCTTTATTATTTTATTTAATAATGAATCATCATTTGAAAGTGCTTTGTAATATTCTTCTCCTAAGAATTTAGCGATTTTTAAAATTTCTTCCTTCGCATTGCTGTGCAAACCCTCGTAAGTTAAAATCAGAAGATTCTTGTCACCCTTATGATCCAAGTAAGATTTGACGTGCTCGAAATAGCTTCCATAAGGAACATTAGACGATATGAAATCTTTAACATATTGATCAAAATCGATATCAGAGTTGAAAGTGACGCTTTGTGTGTGGTGATAGAACGAAACCACCGTATCTTCAGGATTTCGATAGATATACACACATTTAGCTTTTTCGTTTTTTTTCACCATGTTGTAAGGAAAATGGTGCTTGTAAACTCTGGGTTTCTTAAGTGCTTCAATTGGTGCAGTTCCAGCCATTTCGAGATAAGGAGCTTCCTTAAACATTAGGTCATTAAAACTAGGGAAGGAATTTCCCTTGGAAAGGATCTGAAGAACGATGTACTGCAGCCAGGTCGTTCCAGTCTTAGGATAAGAAGCAATGATTATGTCACCATCCTGTGGTTGATAATCCAAAGCTGCTTCGAAATTTTCTTTTGAAAATCGTGGAGAATTAAAAATTGGCAATCCCCTGATGTATTGGAGACGGTATTCTCTTGGGGGAATTCCTTCTTTTGACATCGTTCTATAAATAAAAAAAGAAAAATTCTTAATACAGAAATGAATTAAACATATATCATCAGGATTCATATAACCAAGGAGTAACGCGTCTTCCCCATGATCTGGGCGTTCGGATTCGATTCCTAGATTGCGCAGATTGATCTTCTACGAGTGAGGAAAGGACCTCCTCCCTCCCTGTAAAAAAGGGTTGTGCAAGCGAATGTTTGAGTGAATTTTTATATAAGCTAGAAGTCAGACTTGAGGCCAGGGGTCTTTACCCTCAGAAGCTACTGCACCCACTTTCCGCAGCAACGTGGAACGATATCATCATTCATAGCATGATTATTTATTTTGTTTATATTAGCGTATTTATAAGATTGATGGCATATGCAATCTATAAAAGTCAGGTGTAATCACATTATAGAGTCAGGGTGTAAGATTCATGATATTTTTGATTGATACTTTGCGCATTTCTTAGTAGCAATAAAATCACATATTTTAAGATGTATTATATTTTATTACTTTCTGTGTTGTATAATATTTTTGATAGCTTCTCCCCAAACTAATTTATATAATCTCAAAAAAAAAATTCCAAGGAAAATGTTTGAAGCTTACAGGAGCTAAGATCGACAATGTAATTATAAACGATGGAGTATGTTCCGTAGTCCATTCCTTATTAAACTGTGTTCGCCATTACAAGAAAATATACAAATCTCTATCAATTATCGCAACTGTATAGATTAAACATAAAATTTATTTTATTTTTCCATTATAGAGTCAGGGTAAGGTAAGGTTACCTTAATAATATGTTTTAAAAAGTAAATCCGTACATATAAGGAAATAAATATTCATAAAAGTCTTTTCAATATACAACTATAAATCCTTTTAAACTTGTTGAAGACGAGAACTCTACAGATTATAAAATAAACAAATATAATTCAAAATTTCATCGATAAGAAAAAGTAATATTTTTAATGGAAGAAACCTCTGTTTACATTGCAAAAGAATTAGAAAATGTGTCTTTGTAATTTTCTTCATTAGCTGGCATTCTAAGCATTTTATATTGCCCCATATGACGGTTGAATCAGTCGGCCCGCCTTGTCCCGCCGAATTTTTATATGGTTTTGTAACTTTAAGGCCAGAGCTTCGAAGATGATAATGGTAAGGCATTGGCTATTACTGTATGATTTTCATCCTAAGTGGCATTATGCAACGCCATTATACAAGATATAGAAGAATATACCCATTATATAGCAAGAGATTATACAAGATATAATGTCTTGTTATGATACACTAATCACAATTGGCATTCAAATTTAAAGTTTGTACCTGAGTTAATAAGAAAAAGTTTATTGCATTACTTTTATTTTTATTTTTTCAAAGTATATCCTAATTTAAGAATGAAAATCACGTACGAAAATTCATTCATTTAGTATATTACATTTTAAAATTATTTAAAAGACTCATTTTTCAATTATTCAGTTCCTTTCGTTAAAGGAATTGAATAACTGAAAAAATCCCAGTAAGTGCTAATCTTATACTATAATACGAGGAATGGTTGTCAAGTCGAAAATCGCCCCAGAATTAATAAACTCCGGTAAACTTGGGGGTCTGGGGTTTTTGGCCACGAGGAATCGATCAGTTCGGAGTTACAGATAGGATATTTTCAAACTTTATTAGTTCGCCATAATGGCTAATAGGTTTCAAGCGGTAACGTGCTGCCATCTATAGCCAATATGGCGAACTAATAAAGTTTCCAGAAGATGATCCGGAACTCAAGGAACTGATCTCGAAATGGATGATCTATAACCCGTGTGGTGATATGAACCGAAGCGCTCCGTGCATGGTCAGCAAACATGGAAGAGACCAGTGCAGATGGGGATTTCCAATGGAACATCAAGACATGACATCGCTGGTGGACGATGAAAAGCCGAGGTTTAACCGGTTATCTTTTCACCAATGGTTTCACAAATTTTCTTATGGCATGTATTGTTTTGATAAATCACAATTGCAAATTTAAATCTTCGAGTCAGCTTCGATACCTGTTTTCTCCGAGCGGAGCTCGGTCACCCGCTGGTTAAAAATAACCTAAGATATTTTAAAGAAAAACTAAAATGTCATCCCAGGATGGAAGAAAAATGGAGTTGATTAAGCTACCTTACGAATTATAAGTAAGAGATTCTAGTTCCCCAAAGTAAGATTACCATTCAAAGTTCTAAGGATTTTTTGTAACAAGAAAGGAATAATTGGCTTTCTTTATCATTTGATAAAAACAGAACAATGAATACATTCATTTTGGTCATTTAATCATGCAAAAATCAAAAATAAAAGTTGAAGTAGGTATGGAAATAATGTTCTAAATTTGGATGTTGAATATGTTGAATGTAACTGTTGAATATGGATGTTGAATATAACTAATCAAATACTATTAGCATGAATTATCCAAAAGTATTGTTACGATATCTTTTCGATATTGTACAGCATTCAGAATATCGAAATACATTGGAAAGATCTTACAATAACCCTGAGTTAGAGTTAAAAAGAAAAATATCCAGTCAGTTGACAATGTTATCTCCCATAAATGCTTGAATATTCACCCAGAAAACACAGCAGTGCTTATTTTCATTTCATTTGTATCTCTTTCTCTGATTGTTACTCAGTTTCTTAGAGCCAGTTATTGATATTTTGATTAAAATAACAGAAATAACATCATACTAATAGGCAAAATAAAAAAAAGAGTGAGATTCACAAAATTTATCAAGAAATCCAGATGCCACCTTGCAAATTAGATATTAATTTTTTATATTAATTTGGATAAACCCTTTTGGCACCTCTACTTATATTCTCGAATTCGTTATCCATTTTCATAGAGTCACATCTTGCACATGAGTTAGCATCGCATTAATAAAGAACGAAGTTAAAATCACTTCTTGCACAAGAGTTAGCATCGCATTAATAGAGAACGAAGTTAAAATCTAGATCTATAAAGACATTTGGGAACTTGAAAGGACAAGAGATTCCCAATAATGTTCATTCTTCGCATATCGTTCCTTTGATGAGAATAATTAAATCATATTTTAATACCGTGAGAAGAAAAAAAATCAAAATCTAAACATTGATATCCACTATTTCACTTTTCTATATTTGATGGATTAATAATTTATTTACGATTGTATTTTCCATATATATTTAACAACTAGTGCATTGTATAATAATTACGATGCTGAACAAACGATTTTGAATAAAATTGGCCGACATGTCCTTTATTTCAAAATTTTTAATTAGAACAAAATTCTTAGAGCAATTGAAGCTTCATAAATTTAAAATTTATTTAGTGAATATTTATTTAAAAAATGAAATTGTGGTATTTTAAAATTAATTAATGGCAAGTTTGAATGCTTAATACTCGAATAAATGTCAAAGACTTTTATTTTATTAACAAATTAAATCAGTGGAAATGTTCTCTCGGATTTTCTCACATACTTCCACAATATAAACGATATAAATAACATATTCAATACTTTTTTGGATAGATTGATCACATAACCGAGAAAATTAAAATGAATATTAGACTTAAAGATCGGTAACTGTCTAATAAAACTATAAGCTGGATTTCAATCTTTTAATTCATTGAATTTTTTGAGATATTGTGTTAAAATACATTATGTATGAGCGAGACAAAATTCCGTTTGGCGGATGAGTAATTCTGGTATGAAAACCACACGCCATACTTCAGTCATTTAGATACTTTTCTTTTTGAGTAATCTTTTTGATATAAAAATAGAAGAATAAATATGAAAAAAAGACACATTGAAAAAATTATCATTTTTTTTCGGGCGCAAGAGAAACTTGGAGGTATCTTATTCCAGATATCAAACTTTTTAATATTTGCAATAAATTTTGTATATTTCTTATACGATAAAGTTGAAATGGAGGAAAAAATAAATAAATATAATTTTTTGAACTATAGAATATCGCAAGCAAATATTTTTGCTCAAATATCTTTTGGTTTTTCATTTCACAGCCAGCATGACCAGAAGTAGTGACAATAGTATTAAGACGGAAGTAGAACATCTGAGTATAAACTAAATTATCATGTTTTAATCAAAATAATCAGCTGGAACTTTTCTTAAGACTTTAAAAAAATCTTTCTTCTCTGTCGAAATTTTGAGATATCCGTAGTCTGAAGATACAGACCAATTTCACTTTTTTACCCATTTTTGGTGTTTTGCCTGCACTGATAGCAAGACATTTTGTATCGATGTGAGAATCCTTGACATAATCTTATGAGAGTCTTTTTTCTTAAGAAAAAATTTCATAATCGCTGATGGACACTCTCTTGAATAAATAAATTCAACTCATTTTCTTCAACTTCAATAAAAAAAGCAATCAATTTTTTTATTATGTGTGAACATGATTTTAGTTTCAGAATGAGGTCATTGATTCTTCAGTATTTGCCGTCACTATAAACTGCTGATGAAGTATTTATTTTCGGACTACTATTTTCATTGGCTTGTCCATAACTGCAGGAATTCCTTTTCTTTTGAGCGCTATGCTAGTGACTTGCTTTTTTTTTAAATCGTAGCCAATAAGTTAATATAAAAAGCACTATAAATGCCAAAAATTTAGCTTTAAGATTATCAGAAACCACTAAGCTTTCTGATAATCTTAGTGGGACTTCAGAAGATCCGAATGGAGACATTTCTTCTTTCTCGAATAAAGAAACTATTGTAAGAAATTATTCGAACTTTGGATTTCGAAGAATCTCAATGTTTTAGACCTCTTAGAGTTCGAAACACAGATTTTCGACTTAAAGCCAGTTTTTCTGTAAACATTATAATTCAAAAATGCCTTGAATTAGATCGATGATTTTGGTACGCGTACTTCAGACTTAATTTGTAGAATGTTATTAAATTGTGTGTAATCTGCATTCAGAGAAAGTCTGTTTGATTGACTGATCGAGTCCCGAAAGCAACAAGAAAGATTGAATTTTATAAATAGATTTAGCATCTAAAATGTATATTATTATAGCATTTGGAATCAAATATACCACAGGGTGCCTCCTTAGTCGATTTAATGTAAGTGACTTAGTCGTATACATGTAAACGCAATGAGTTAAATCAATGAAAATCGATCCGTTACCTTATGATTATAACTGTAGTTTTGTGCAAGATTTTAGTTTCTTGTAGTAAGAAAAAAGCTTTCAAAATTCATTTTCGCAAGATAAATTCAGAAAAAAAGGCTATAATCTCTATTTCTAAACTTATGTTCGCTAATCCATGTAAGGCATTTTCGTCCTTAACTAAGGCCCACAATTTGATGACGGAAAAAAGGGTTGGATCTTAAATGATAAATGCACGCAGATACATAAAAACGAAATAATTTATCTGAAGTATTTTATCTATTCTTGCGAGCAATAATTTTCAAATTCATTTAAAACTAAGATGTCTAATATTTCAAAAATGCCAACAAATTTCGCGGTCGAATTTTTTAACGATTACAATAGCTCATTCTTTGTTCTTGTATAATTATTTATATAAGAAACGCAAAAGTTAATTTTATTTATAAAAATGAATCAATTAGAAAAAATGCTACACTAATGGAGTTCAATATTTTTGCTGAATAATTAGCATGCATTCTAGCAAAATATTATTTGTATCCATGTGCCGTTTTAACCTGCGATTAGTCAAGAGTATGCGTCAAACATAATTTCTCACGCTGTGCGCATTTTATCATATTTTATCACACTATTGAAGGACGATAGATCTGATGACGAATCAATGACTTACTGAGGAAAGATGGTTAGGGACACCAAGCGATTTGTTTATTTTATACATTATCTCTTTCTGTCTGACAAATGGGAAGAAAGGAGATTCTACTATGAACCCGCCTTGTCCTTGCGCGACAAAAACGTCTGGGTATTAAAATCACAAGAGTAGTACGTCATAAATTTAGTGGCTTTCAGTTGAAACTGTGTGGTTTTTATTTATCATGTGTCACATTTTTTTCATTTAATAAACGAAATATATTTTTTGATCTGATTATAAATATCTATGAAATCTAGAAAATCCTAAATCTCTAAGTTAAGAGTGAGAAAGTATCAAGATGATGATAGATTAGTGACAAAATGAGGACATTTCATTGACGCTTTTTGTCGTCTTATGTAAATCTTAGTGTGCGTTACTATGGTCTTTTTAATGCAGTGGTGCAAAAGGTGTTATTGTAGTAGTTATAGTTAGCAATATAAAGTAGTATTTTTAAAAAGATTGAATTGAATTTTGGAATATCGCCTTTATTTTACAGATGTGTAAAAAAAGTAATAATTACTTCAAAGTATCCTTTAAACAATTCAAGTAATGTTTATACTAAAAAGGCATTGATATATTTAAAAAATTACTAGAAAAAATCTTTAATTAGTGTGTGTAAAATGCAACTGCATGTAAAATAATAATGAAATTATCTATCTCTTTCTATGAAATACTTAACTTTAGTTCAAAAATGCATTTCTTGTGAAGAAAAATTCTTATGAAGGGATTTTGGAAGAACAAAAATAAACATATAAAAATATATAGAAAAATTACTAATTCTGTAAGATACTACGAATATGAAATTCAAATACAGGAATGAAAACAATGAATCTATTTATTTAGAAGAGAAAATCAAAATGAAGTACAAAAACCAATCCTCAAATAAGATTTGTGCTTAAGGAAAAGTGATTTATCACATATCTCTGTTGTGTTAGAAAAGAACTGAGAACAGAAATTAGCCACAAAATTTTTTCGCACACTTTTCAATAAAGATATTAATCCTGCCCTTCCATTCCTCCGCATAAATTGTTAACTTCGGGAGAGACTTTGAATTGCTTGTAGTTATGAAATACAAGTCTTTGAAGTAAATCTTCTTTTATTACTGAATCTATTGCGATAATGTGTATTTTAGATTGTCTGATCATCGCCACCAAAATTTTGCTTAAATACAATTGTAAATATATAATAACACACCCTTGTATTAAATCGTTGCATTTATGAATTATTACGTTCATGTTGTAATTCTGAATGCGTAGATAATTTTTCCGATTATTTGCAACAGTTCAAAATGAATAGATGAAGCCTAGTTGCTGCTTCCAAAATCACATATGTGAAAGAAAAAAAACTGTCCTATGGTATATCATGCAATTTTTAACAAGCCTCTGTATTTACTTATATACGAATCCTAAAATGTGAAAATATTTTGCTAATAAAAATATCAAAAACCAAGTTTGATGAATTTTCGAGTTTCAGACATTCCTGGGTTCATGTATCATCGGATTAACTGTCCATTAAATTTGATATGTATTTATAAAATCAAGATGAATTGATGTTGTAGATGATTATATTTACTTGAGGAATTATAAATATTTATCTGAACAACGTTGTGTCTGAGGTATGACAACCAGTGAAATTCACATATATGACTCCGTTTGGGTTAGAAAACATACCGAATTTTGATTCATGCATTTTTTAGGTGGCTTCAATATAATTATATATTTTTTAACTTCAGCATATAATAAAGAAAACAGTATCATGAGGTTTGAAAAATTATATGATTTTTGAATTAATAACAAGTATAAAATTTTTGTTGGCTTTATATGAATATGCAGAGACCAACAATAAATTCATAAATGGGGCACGAAATTTGATAGAGAAATTGGCAATAAACTCACTTGGAATTGGCACTATATTTGGTAGATTTCTCAATTCTAATGTTACAATGGAAATTCTCATCTAACTTAAATTTTTGAAGTATTTTGTACCTATGCTTTAAATGGAATAAATGGCACTCTCTGACGTATTTTGAAAGGAAATATATTATTTTGGTATAAAGAGTAGACCAAAAATTTCATGATTTCAAATCGTTTTTATTGGTATTGTTGTTTTTAATGTTTCAGCATGTTTGCGTATAAACAAATATAAAAATATCACGTAAAAAATACTTTTTTTCATTTCAGAGAAATGCAAATATAAAAACCGTCAGTATCTTGGGATAGAATCTTTTATGACAATACTTTTTATTTAGGTAATTTTTCTTCTATAAAATGATAATAAAAATGATATATACAAATTTTATCTTTTCATACAATAAATAAAGTTATCGTAATTTATAAAAATTAAAATTGGTCATAATTTAGGCTTATAGCATGTATAAATCTATGAATAACTGAAACACAAACATATACGATTCTATTCCTCTTTTAAAATATATTAACAACTCCATGAAATTCGTTAAATTTTCATTAAATATTGAGCTTCTTTAAACGAACCAAAGACGACATTTTAGGAAAAAACTACTAGCGTTAAGAAATAAATTTTGTTCAAATATAATTTTAATTTTTAAGGTGGTAATATTTACTTAAGATAATTTAGTGGTGTATTGCTACTTTAAAAACACGACAACCATAAACTTTCGAAAGAGAAATATTTGCAAAATTTCGCCCATCTTTATCTGCTCTTATAGAATTTTATTTTTTAGTCGATGCGAAGATTGTCGATCAGCTAAGGGTTTTTCTTGAAAATCGATTGCCACGTTCAAAAGCTTAAATCTTTTAATCAAAACTAATTGATTAATAAAGTGATTTTATTTATTAATAATTATTCCTCATACATTTAGTAACTGCGCAAGATTATCAATTTGATTTTTCTGCTGGATAGAGTCAATGTCTCCTGATCAAGTCCTTTTGAAGAGTTCTTAATTAAAAAAGCATTCCATTTCAGAGTATCGATCTTAACTAATCAGTACTGAAGTGAAAATCCGTACAATAGTTTATGGAGGTTACTGACCCATTCTCTAATGAACGTAGACCAAGAAAAAAAATTAAGAAAATAAAGAGATAGACAGAAAAAAACAAAAGATGATTAGAATAGATAAATATTCAACACAAAGTAACTTGAAAAATCTACTAAAAACAGGATTTTTTGGAAGAAACACTTAATTTTACGATAACTTTCTCACTTGAGATATGTAAATTATCAGTTCATTAAGGCTAATGGCTTTTCGCCTCTTATCTGATTGGTGTTCATGAACTGTTAAGTAATTGCAGTTTGGAAGAGTATGACCTTGAAAAGTCGAGGCCATTCACTTTTGATGAAAATAAATTAATCAATCTCTTTAGTTTTCTAGATATATATTTATATCAAAACACATTGTCACGAAATTTAAGGCCTTTTTAATATTGATTTATTTAATATAATAATTTTGTCCAATAGTATGAAAGCTGTGACAGATAAAAGAAATTTTTAAATGTTTGTGCTTTAGAACAAGGGCAAATGAATAATTTGCAGTATATTTGAATAATAATTTTTTGTATGATTAATACACAATTTAAAGTCAAGAAAAGGGATAATAATGATTCTGATTATAAGATAATAATGATAATGATTCTGAAATATAAAACTCCTATGTTTAAATATTTCGAACTAAAATGCTCATTGGGAAATAGTTTTGCTTATATCGTCATGCAGTAAAAACGTGAAATTTACCACCAAGTATTTGTGCAAGTTTCGTTACTCAATTTTAATTGGCCTTCTGCTATTTCTGATGGTGTTCTTTGTCTTTCTTTTTTCTAAAGAAATATCGGATGCATCCAGGAATTAGACGATATTAAATCCCAGAAAATATCTCTGAATTATACAAGAACCAAGAAAGGGAATGTGGCCTTATCTAGAGAATAAGATCATGCCATTTACTCTGGCAACTTTTAAATTTATTTAAGAAATGTTTCTTAAAGAAGTAAACGAGGGCAATTTTGGGACAGATCTCGTAATTTTTGACTGTAGTCAAAAGACAAAGAAAATCTCTTCTCCCCACTTTCGAAACTACTTCACTATAAGATTCATAACATCAGTATTTGACTTAACGATTTTTGTTCTTTTTCTTTAAAATAATTAATGAATGTCTGTATTAGAGTTTCTTTATATAGAGAATGCTGCCTCCATTTAATTTTTTGACGATAGTTCCTTTCTTTAAACTGATGATTAAATCAAATTCAAATAGTTTCGAAATCTTCAATTAAGGGGCAAATTTTTATTCAATGAACACACAAAATATGGCCAATTAATATTAAAATAAAATATTAAATAATCATATCACATTATTTTATAAACTGAATCTACTGTACCAAATGGTATTTAAAGAAACTACAGTAAACTACCTATTTTTTATATCTTATTAAACTCTGTTTAATGTAATGCTCTTATATTAAAGGTACTTAAAGGAAAGTTATAATTGTTGATATCTTCATACATAAGATAAATAGATATGTTTTCTATAAATACTTAAATGTTTTATATATTATACTTATACTATATATTATATTACCATATATTAAATTTAGACTTATTATGTTATTATATATTCGGCTTATATGTTATTTTTTACTTATATTTATATATATAGATATGTTTTCTATACTTATTAAGCTTGCATGAAAAATAATTTTAAATCGGTTCTATTTCGATATTATACTAAAAAACTGCCAAGACTTATTTTAAAGTTATTCACGAGTTTTAAATTTGCCTGTCATCAACCTGGATTATTTAAAACAATTTAAATAGAAATATTTGAAAATGAGATCAATGATAGTTTTAGCAATGAATTACTCGATGCTTTCGGGTTTTATGAAGTCAGTTTTATAAATTTTACTTCAAACGGAACTCACGTGTAGTCGCCTTAACTAAGAACTTAAGGCAGAAACTGATGCACAGGCTTACTCTGTTTTCTTCACCTGATCTTCCACTCGGATTTTGTTAGATGTGCTTGATTAAATGCGACTAGCAATGCAAACGAATTAAATAAAAGACAATTCTAATTTTTTGTGACCTACCATTTGTTTCAGTCCATGTGAAGAAGAAAAAACTATTGATACATCATCTATCCCTACAATGAAAAGCAAATGACTTTGTTCACGTCTGAAATTTTAGGAAGGTGAATGTTTCTTTTAATTAAAATCATTTTAAAATTAATATTTCTTTTAATTAAATATTTAATTGAAATTAAAATTCCAATTTCTCTTATTTAACTATTTTTCAAAATCATGTTGAATAAAAGGTATTTGTAATTTTAATCATTGGATAAAAATTAAATTATTTCTTTGAAAATGAAAATTTATAAATCAAGGTTGTATTAATTGCAGACTATATTATTGAGATATTAATTTCAGGCATTCGAAAACAGCAAAGATAGATATTAGGATGTAAATAATTACAGTTCTTAGGTATATTTTTAAAAAACCTTTGTATTATTCTCTTTCAAAAATTCAAAATTTTATCCTGTTTTATGTTTTTATTATAAAAATTAAATATTAAAATTTTCCAATCCATTTAATCTTGTTTTTTGAATTCTCGTATTTGCATACGAACCGATAAACAGACAAAATATGCATAGTCAAGGAGTTTTTCTGATAATCATTCTATTAGCACATCGCATAAAAAAAAGCGACAAATATTGCTTTGACCAACTACATGCATTTTAATGTCTGAAATAGTGAAAATTACACCTTAAAAACACAATTAAAAATGTCAAATTAATATTTGCATATATTTTAGAAATTTAACTCAAAACTTCTATTCCAGCATGATTAATTTCAGAAAACAACTAAGGTCATCTTAACACCAGAAAAACACCCGAGTGAACTAATTCCCAGATTAAAAGTTCTTTAAAAGCACGTTATCCTATCAATTTAAATCTGAAATTATAAAATCCTTTTTTAAAAGAAGTATTCAAATTCAACCTACCCATCATATCGATTTCGGGTAAAAATGCTATGACCTCTCTTGTTAAATAAGAGGTTGAAAGTTCACATTTGTCTTATCATGCCATCTGTGTCAACATCCACTCGACATTTTAAAAATTTGGAAAAAAATTGGACGGCGAATTAGCAATAAACAGCAAAATTTTTTAGGTATAAAAACACTTTTGCGAAACGGGTGAAAGTTATTGCATCTGTTTAGAGACATAAAATGGCCATTTACCCCAGAATTGTTTTCACTTTAGTCTTTCTTTTTAGTTGGTGGTATGGCGTTAGTCTATCGCCTACTGACCACATGAATACGTTGAGCGACGAAGTTGTGATTGATGATGAAAATATTTCGTACACTCACGTAGAGTATCCGAGGGATAAATTAATAGAAGAGTTTAAGTCCGTCTTTCTCCAGAAATTGAATTTGACAGAACCACCAACTTCAGTAATATCAATGAAACTTAACAGTGAAATAGTTGATTTGTTGATGGAAAAACATGAAGAACAGTTTCAGACAAAAAATATCATTTATCCAACAAATAGTAAGTAAAAGTTTTTTTCTTATATCATCATAAACTTGTATTTGGATCTTGCGTGCATTTTCACTTCAAATTTCGATTTTACTATGATTTATATCATAACTTTTATATGTTATTGCCTCAAATTTCAATTATACTTAGCTTACCAATATGGTAACTCTGAAATTCTAAAAAATTTTATTTGAATTGCAGGAATTTGAATTTGAATGTATTTTTTCAACAAATTACTAATGTACTTTGACTAGCCAATATGGTAATTAAAAAAATCTCCATATACACTATAGAAACGTTAACACGAATAAATAAAACGGCAACAGTTTATTCAGGTATTTTAAAACAATGGAAATCAATACTGAATGAAACATAACATCTGTTATAGCTATGATAAGTTAGTTGAAATTTCAAAAATGTATAATAAAAAATATACTAATATGTATGAATATGATCGCATTTTCCCACACTGCTAAAGACCTTAATTAATGATCAAACGTTCTGATAAAGCATTTTTTACCTTCAAAGCTACATGAAATTAATTGAAATTTAAGTTGAAAAAAAAAGAATTATATTTTTTTTAAGAACTAAATTTAAAAATGCAAATTATTAAATATAATCCTAAACATATAGCACAGTGATTTAGATAATGAAGTTCACTTGCGTATCGATTTATATATGTTAATTTATATTCACTTATTAAATTTAATAACAGTTTATTTATTTACTTATTAACATAATAATTAATTTGACTAAAATGTCGATTTTAATTTTTTGTGCTTACATTTCATTAAAGTTTACTTTCACCCTTTTAGCCCCTTTTATTATCGATGAATCTAATACTTTTATTTTGAAGAAAAAGAAAAATGCATAAAATTAAAATAAGATTATATTATATGAAATATTGATCTTTATAATATGATCAAGGGAAATTCAATAACAGTTGAGTGTTAAGAAAGTATTTGCTTTAGCTCATTCTTACAGTTTTTGATCATTGACATTTTAAATCATTTTCCGCATATAACTTTTATAAATGCATTAAGAAATGAAAATTTTGTAATTTAATTTGTAATTGTGATTACCACTTATTACAAACTGTGAAAAAAAACCTCTCACTTATTGTTTTTGTTTTTTCTAGTTTCTAGAAATTCTAGTTTTTGCTCAATATTTTACTGAAAGCAGTTAAAGAAAACGCAAAGGTATACGGAAAAGTTTAATAATTTTACTAAAGCATTAGAAATATCCTTCATATTATAGCTTTTATTAACTTCAGCACTGAAAAAAAGGGGCCACTAATTTACACGATTTTACTCAAATAAGAAAACTGGAAATATTATTCCTACATGCTGTTGCATATTATTCAAAATATATTCATGTACAATTGTTTTAAAATTCCTTTTAGTATTCTCTTTTGAAATGGGAAAATACAAAGAACAGTATATATATATTTTTTACTGTTTTAGAATAATTTTATGCTTTTTCGTTGTATGATCTATTGTTGATTGAAGAGGATTCCGTAACCATGCTCATTTGTCACGAAGTTACGATGACGACTTGCTGTTTAGGAGAGTCCACTTTAAACTATCTCCTGTAGTGGCGTAATTTTAGTGGAGATTAAATTGGCTTTTGTTGGATGCCATGTACTTCAGCAGGTCGTGGTTATTTGGAACTACTCTGATACTGCTTTGCGTAGCCACGAAATTACGATAAGCAAGGAAACACATATAAGAAAGACATACAGAAATAAATTAAATACAATGTCAGCTTTTTTTTTGAAAAAAATTCTAGTTATCTTAGAGGAAGGAGATATTCATTTACTGAATCTATTTAGATATTATCCGGATAGTATTTTCTTATTGGTAAAAGAATTGTTCACTTTGAAAGATAGCATATATTTGGTAAATGCGAGTTAATTTTATATGAGAGCAAACAAATCCGTATTTATTTTCCTAAGATCTGTTTTTCTATGACTAATTTTTCTTTCTTGGGTTTGTTTTATTTTTCTATCCTTTCAAATTAATACTAAGCTTAATGTTTCTAATTTTAAGTTCTAAAATCCATTTATTATTTAAATTGAATTAAAACTTTTTGCTAGTAACAGGGAACAAAGGTAATATATGTTGATTAAAGATTATGTTGATTATTTTGTTATTAAAGATACTCAATTCTTTTAAGTAAAAATTATTGCAAACTTGAATATGCTTTTAAACTTTCGCTTTAAAGCATATTTTAAGCGAGATGTTTACGAGTGTTTAGTACCACATAGGTAAATTTTCTCAAGAAATATCTTTCAAAATCTTTTTAACAAGAAAAAAATGTTTTCTTTTTTTTTTTCTTTTAGAAAATGAGGAAGAAAAATTATTATTATTGATAAAAAGAAGAAATTATGAAGAAGAAATTCCCTAAAAATCTTTATTAACAGAAAATCTTCCGGATATAGATATTTAACTCTGTGATAACAAAAAAATATTTAATATAAATTTATTAATTACAGTTTTAATAAAGATGCTTATAAAGAATTTTTTTATCTTAAAAAATACAAAATCTTTAATAATTTTGGAGCCTCTCTGTCTATTAGTTATCTGTTTAATAAAAAGCTTTTTCAGAAACTTATTAATTATTGGTTATCTAAGTTTATTGGTATATAAATTTATTTCCTATATTAAAAATGTAAATTTTTATTTAAAATAAAATAATGTCACTATGGTATATTATAGTTCGAAACAATATTTTTAAGTTGAAAATGTCCGATGAAAACTAGAATAAGATAACAGAAAACAACTTACAGAAAGAACAGACAGACAACTTACAGACAGAAAGAACAACTTACCTTCAGTCCAGTGCAAATTCAGGAGCTAATGCTAAAACTAGTGCGGAATGCAGAAATTTCAATTGCAACTTTCTTCAAAATTCAGGTCCAATTTATATGCAAAATTCCCCCTGATATTATCTTATTCACAGTGAGGAAATATTGCATTGTCATCCTTTTTAGAACTGGTGAAGAAATGTTGCGCTTTTTGTTAAAATAAAATGTTTTTCCAAATTAGCCATCACTCACTTTTTATTTGCTATTAGACATTTTTTTTAAAAAAATGGAAAAAACTAGGTTAATGATTTTTTTATTTATGCAGTTTCACACCAAAAAATTGGTAGCAATTCATGCAAAACTTGTCATAAGAATTTGAAAATACTGGAAATAAAATTTGTATTTTCTTGATATCATGTTTCTTAACTATTATTGCTTTGTTTCATAAGTTATTAATATACTCGATATTGTCCTCTAATTTGGTGATTAAATAGTTTTCTATTTTTCATATTTGATTTAAAATTAAATTAAAAAATATTTATGTGTATAGTATCCGTTTCCGACTACCAATTAGAATGCCGAAATTGTTTGGAGTGCCAAAATTGTTGGCAACTTTAAATTTGATAAAATTTTGATTCAATTTGATTTGATTCAAAAATAATTCAATTTGATTTGATTGAAATTTGTTCAAAAATAAAATTTGATTATTTAACCAACTATTTTTAAATAACAAACCATATCCAAGATATTAACTAGCAAAGAGTGTATGCAATTAGGACCTTTCGCAACTATTTTTCTTCAATGTCATGCAGTTAACAATGAACATTTTTTTAAAAAAGCTTTGATGAGACCATATACGACTGTTATTTATTTCTTATATTTCAATTTCCTTTTCCTGAAAACAAAGCATACAACTGACTTTACCTTTACGTAATTAAAAAAATATTATGTAACCAATTGCTTTAAGGTTATGAATCAAAATAGAATTAATCTGAAAACAATACTTAATGCAAGCTATGAGTGAGAATAAGTTAAATTAAATTTTGAGACATTTCGGCATAATGTAATTGAAAATTTCCCTCTAAATTTCTGATTAATATTCCAAGTGAAACACGCCAAATCAACACTTTCTGAATATAAAAATCTATATTTAGAAGGCTCTGAATAGAACTAATGAGTTCTGATCGTTTGTCTTAAGATGTATACTGGATTTTTTTCAGTATTTTAAATTAATGTTCCTGATATTCTAAAATTTACTTCTAGGATTAATATTTAATATATTTGATTGACCCCCAGGGGGCCACCTCGTAATTGGCTATGAGAGGCTTCCGGCATAGTGGCTGGATCTTGCCAACCCGGTAGGTACACAAAAAAGTGTGGGATCAGACTCCTTCCATCAATGACAGCACGTACTTCCTTCGGGGAGGGTTGTCCTATCGTCAGTGATGGCCTTAAGGACTCAATCAGTTCCCGCTAGTGTTGCTGTAGCGTGGTCTTGTTATTCAGTATTCATTTTTAAGTGCCTTCAGGTGATAAGGAAAGTCAGTAATATGTCTAATATATTTTATCCCTGCAAATAATAAAGAACAATGTGTATGTTCAAATGCATGCATTTCTGTCTACTGGTGGCTCTTCACCTAAGGTTAACATATATTGGAAAGCGGAAAATTGCACCAAAATGTTTTTAAACCAATTAATTAGATTAAAGTTTTAATTAACTAAAAGTTAACTCAAAAATCTTTTCAGCGAAAATTTCTGAAAATACTATTGTAGAAAAAGGTTTTTATGTTATCTTAAATACAAAAATTATTCGTGATAGGATATCAATTTAGTTATCGTGCGTTTTACTCTCAATTCTGACATTTAACAAAATGCTTTTTTTTCCTCCAAAGTTTGCAATAAATGGTTTTAATTCTTACAATGAAATTCAAATATTTTTCATTGCTTCATTATATATTTCATCGTAAAATTTTGTTGCATTATTGCAAGCTAAATAAGTAATATTCTGTATATTACTTGTATATTTCCAGTGAGAAATAAAAAAGCTTTGTACCGCAAAGACAAAATGGAAAATTACACTATCAGAATAATTAAGTTTTAAATGGCACTTTAATGTATGCACGTGTATATTAGTCGGTTGCTTCCATTAAAAATTTCAATAATATGGTTTTATTTCCATCCCTGTTAGATGCTTAAAATTATGTCGTTGATAGAATCATTAACATCAAATTATTCATTAGAGATTAATTTTTATTTAATCATCAAGTTACTAATTAAAATTAAACATAATTAATATTCTTGGAAAGCTAACTAGTCGTCATGAACTGATAGTATTTAAAAAGTATAAAAATTAATTTTAATTCACTAATTTTGTGAATATGTATAAAATAGCCAGACGTTTCTAATTTGCAGAGATAATCCCATTTATAATATTTCATTATCCAAAATTGGAAAATATTCCGAAATGGAAGGATTTATTTTGAGTTGCCATGATTTTTAATAAAAAATAATATAAATGATAAATATTAAAAGCAATTTTCATCTTAAAAAGTAACTTTTAAGAATTCCTTTCCTGAATTTTTATTCTATACTGGCTGATGGCGCGTTGCTGCAGCAGAACAAATAATTTTGGAAATATGGTTTGAAATTTAAACACCTGTCTTGTTTAATTAGGAATGGTAGAAAGAATAATATTTATTTTCAGAAATGAATACATTCATTGCAATTCAATGATGTATAAAGAAGTAGCGTAAATGATATTTATTGTATTTTTTTAACTTAATTATTCAAGACTTTAAGGTAGGCAGTATTTTTTGTTTTCAGCAAATTTCTTGACTGTCCGATTCGTAAGCATCCAATATAAAAACAACTGGTTATGGGAAAAACATGGATTTTTTACGTTCAGTCCGTACACTTGAAAGGATTTACCTTGCGCCTTGTTGATGGTCATCGAAAATGCAAGTGGAATGGGGAACTGCAGTCGTTTGAAATTAAAAGGAATATTGGGGGGGAAAATGGGAATGAGTGGGGTGAGCACAACTTTTCCATTTGATGTTCCTTTAAGGATAATTGTCACGCTTCTTGATTATATTGGTCTTTTTATTCTGATACAAGTGATCAGGTAGCATCCCGTAAGAGCAAGTAATAAGTATTCAAAGTTTTATCGCAAACGGATGAGCGGCATGGCAACGCATAAGAGACATACAGATAAACATTCATTTTTATTTATAAAAATAGGATTGCACTACCCTAAGATGAGCAACATGATTAAATCATCTGGTAAAAAATACCAAAAGTAATTGCAAAATACACTTCATCCTTCCCCCATTAGTTGCTGAAATGCCATTTTTATTTTCTTTTTTTAATCCAAAAATATCATCAAATTTCAAAGGAAGGATCAAGGAATTTATTACTCATTTATTTCGAAATAGTAGGAATCATACAAAATTATTGGTCTTACAGCGAATATTAGAACAAATAATAAAACGTCTCAGTTACCCACGATCGTGTTGTCTCCAAATCCAAATTATAAAATATCTTTAAAGAGAAAATCAATTTTTAAATTTTATTCTCAAATTTTGTGCGATCGTTCTTTGTTTCTTTCATTCCTATATTTTTTATTGCTTGTATAAGAAGTATTACGAAAACAATTTCTTCAAATACCATTTAACTTCTTCGAATATTTCTACTTCTCAACTATTGGGACAAGGTATCCACAAAATTTTCACCCATACTCTCTAATAAAATTGTGGATCGGATTAATCTAACATTTTTACTACATCTATCGAGCGATATTTTGTGATTTTTATAATCAATCCTTGAAATGTGGCACAAAAACTGAATCTGTGTTTTGGAAGCCTTTTCTCCAACAGCTTTAAACCAAAATTTGAAATGAAACTACATTTATAGTCACAACATTGCATATCAATTTTTATTTATTAAATCAGTGCAGTTTTGAGTCATTGCGTTAACATGTATAAAAAATACAAAATAGACATTCAATATTTTGAAAAATATTGTTAAAAATGCTAAAATAATTTTCGCTTCATGTGTACCAAACTTTATCTATCAGGCATTTTAATACTTTATTTACCGATGGCACTTTAAATTGTAGTTTAAATCTGATTGATAGTTTTTCTAACAGAATTTGAAAGAACACGAAGAATCTATTTCCAATAAAAAACTGTAGATGCCAACTAAAAATAATTTCTAAAAAATCTTTTATTATTAATTTAATTAATTAAAAAGTCTCTTCCTAGATTTATTCTGTACCAAAACTTAACTAATAGTTCAAAAATATATTTGAAAAATTGATGGTAAAATAATTCGATAAATAAAGGGTTAAGTTTTATAATAATTGATTTATCTTACTCTAAATAGCAGATAGACACATTTTTTCTGACAGGTACCGATCAGAATTTTAAGGAGTCAGGCAAATTTGGCGAAACCTTTACAAACCAAAATTTAGCCATCTAACTATAAACATGTCATATTCAGAATAGACAAACGAAATTCCAAAAGGTTTGTTATTCGAATCTCATGAAAGTCTAAAACTTGGAAGATTCACAAAAATGGCGAATTCAATTTGTTTAATAATTACAATATTTCCACTTTGTATAGGTGATATTAAAAATGGACGAAAGCTTATTTATAAAATCAAATCTAATGATCTATTTGCTATTTTCAGTTAAAGTTGTTATTATTGGGCACACAATTTTGCTATAGAAATATAAATCATTGGATGAACTAGTGAATGGACTACTGAAATCAGAGGATGTATGGATATTTATTGAAAACGAATGTATTAATTTTGATTGTTTCTTTTAATAATTTGTGTAAAGTAATTCTGGATGTGTAAATGAATCGAATAAATTTTTTACACTACTTTATTTCTTCGCATTATAAATAATTAAGTATTTTTTGTAATTTATTATTAATTATTTACATAATTTTCTAATTTTACAGATAACACTTGAAACAGCTTCTAGGTAGAATTCTAGATAATTCAATAATGTAGTAGTATAAAAAATTCCAATATTTTTTATTACATTACTTCCTTCTAATCAGTATAAATTGTATTGCACTGCAATAGTGCTTTTTTTTTTTCAACAATAAAAGTGTTATTACAGGAAGTGTGAAATAAAATATTTTAAATATCAAAGCAACACTTTTATAACTTATTATTTTGGACAAGTGAAGCTCAATTTCTGTATTTTCACATAAAAAGATAATATTTATGCTCAGAATCTGTCAAAGATTTTCTTTAATGAGGTTCACTATTTGATGCATCATCCACTTTTATTTTAAATAAAACAATTTGTCATTTCTTCAAGCAATTTACATATGGGATGAAATGCTTATTCGAAATGTAAAATATACTAAAAAATATTGGAAAATATAATTCAACGAATATTATTGTGTCATAGAGATAAGTTTGTTAGTATTTATATTTCATTTTATAAAAGCTATTCTTGCTCAAAATTATATGAAATGCATCAGATGAATTGCAACTTTTTTTAATATCTCCTTTAAAGCATAGCACTCTAGTAGAAAATGTTGCTGCAAATTGTTTTTTACAAGTGGCAACGTGCTGAAATTTAGAAAATGATGAAATCACACTGATTGTGGAATTAAATTTATTTCTTGAAGAAGGAAAGAAAAAAGTTTTACAGCACGATGTGAGAAATTTTGCTGTTAGATGACTCACTCTACGTTTTTTGCTTCATGGCTATTGTATTATTAAAATTAATGTTTTTTTTTTAATTCTATAAATTGTGCGCCTTTATTTATTTATTTTATATATTTATTTTCTCTTAATTAAAAGTATTCCTTCTATCAATTATAAATATTATATTTTAGTATTATACATACATATTACAGTGCACTCCCAAGTATCCGACCAATTGTGGCTGAAGGGTTGGTCTTTGCCAGAATAAGCCGGTCAACAAATATAGAAAATAAAGTTTTCATATCAAAACTCACTGTTATAATACATTTTTTTCACTTTTTACTGAATACTAAACTCTCCATTTATCTCAAACCATGTAGAAGTGAAGATAAATGAAGAAAATCATAGAAGATGTTGCCGGTAACGGGTCGTGTTAAAATAAAAGGATCTGTACTGGTGGTTTATGAATGTTTATATACTTAACACCACACCAAACCTCCGTTTTAGGGCTCGTATGACCCCTTTAATCTGTATATACTGCACTGCATGTTTAAAGAATTAATTAGAGAAAAATTAAGTTAAAGGACATAAGCTGTTTTTATTTTGACATAAATCCTGTAACGCCCAACTTAAATGTTAAAAAAAAATGAACGTAAATCGTAGGCCTAGTTCTTAAAAAATTGGCCTAAGCTGGTTTTATTTTCCACTCATAAATGATTGTACAAATATGAAAAAGTAATTCTAAAATAAGAATCAAAATTTTCATATTTTAAGTTGACCAAAGTCCTTAACAGATTGCTTAATAGTCGCCTTATTTTCCACTTTTAATAAGGATAAAAGAAGATTGGTTGGATAATAAGGAAGCCGGAATATCGAGAACAGGATACTCGGGAGTGTACTGTATATTATCTTTTGTCAAGTAGACATCTTTTAATTCTTTTTTTTTTTTTTGTATTTGTTTCAGACATATATTCTTGCATTGAAAGCAACATAAGAGATTGCAGTCGATTTGAATTTTACTTCAATGTTGATATCTATATAATCGAAAAGGTCTTTCTTTGGTTTCATAAACAAAGAGCGGCAAAACCCATTAGTTTCACTGTGCATTTCGTCAACTCTTCTGATGTACATTATTACAACGAATCTACATCCGATTTTGAAATGCAACAGCAATGGATCAAATTCCATTTGGAAAAAAGTGCCCTTGAAAATGTGAATGGAACATTTCAATGCACAGTTGAAGTCACAGGTAAACAAATAATATTTTTCTGTCATAGCTGCTAATTTGTAAATCTGTAAATAATTCATAAATTAGCTTAGTACTCTCACATTATGCTAAATATTAATTTAATAAAAACATGTACTAATTAAGGATTCTTAATTCCCAAAAACATAAAAAAGAAAAACTTTTTGGAAATTGTTAAAATTAAAATAAGATAATATAATGGTTGTAATACAATCTTTATAATTTGCAATATAAGGATAATAATTTAATCTTTGAAATCTATGATCTAATAGCAATAGTGCAATCCTTTATTTATGATGTATTGTAATATCCATTTCTAGCATTCAAATTATTAATACCCTTGTACAAGAATTGGAATATTTCTTTATCAACCACCCACAATGATAACATTTTGGGTGGTCAATAATGGAAACCAATAGTGAGGTTCTCCTTTCCATTTTCTTTATTGTTAAAAATCAGATTTTTTTTATTGTTTTCTATTCGCTTCTGAAAGCTCAAAGACATGTTGGCCATTTGGGAAACAATGTGCGAACCAAATAGTCAAAAAAATCAGAATGACGACAGTTCTTTCACTCTACCTAAACTATTTTCATGTTTGAAATTTCAAACAGGAAATTTCATTTCATTTCTCGCTTCGATTTTCCTGTATTGCTAGGCAGCGTTTTTTTCCATGTCTTCTTCAATCCTGTTCTGAAAGCTCAAGGCCACGTTTGGCCATTTAGGAAGAAATGTGCAGACCAAACAGTAAAAAAAGTCAAAATGATAAAATTCTTTCACTATACCAGACTAGTTTTCTGTTTGAAATCTTAACAAAGGTCAAGTTCCATAAGCATCTGGATATAGAAGTTAAATCAGGGAGAGAAATCAACCGAAGAACCTATGAAAAGTTCTATCTCAAGGCCACCTTGGCTGTTTTTTTTTTTTTTTTTTTACAGACAATGTGCAGATCAAATAATCAAACAAGTCAAAATGATAGCAATCCTTTGAGTGTACTTACCTACCAATTTGGTGAATAGTTCAGTGGTGTGGGTGGATAGTGGCAAAGACAGCAGTCGCCCACAAATCAAATTATGTCAAATTTTAGATTAAATCATTGAAAAAAAGGACATAGAAAATAAATGTTATATTTTCAGGTGCATGCAAATTAAATGCATGCCAAAGATTTATTGTAATAGATCACGCAGAATATTCAATAAAATTTCCTTTAAAAAATAATGTCTGCATGTTACTATTATCATCTAAGATATTTGTGGCTTTACCGTTGATTTATAGCTTTATGTGGCAGATAGGAGATCATCTCTTTATAAGAAAATCAGCAAGATAGTTTTAGGTGACCACTCCCACTGATATTTTCCTACTAACTATTTCACCCATATCATAAAATACGTTGTTGAATTAATTTAATCTTTGTATGTCAATGCCCACTTCCAAAGAATCAATACAAAATGTGTAACTTGACAATTAAAAAAAACACTCAACTCAAAAGTTTGATTATCATTCTATTCAAGCAATTGTCCTTATAGGTAAGAAGTAATGAAAATGTTTATAGTCCACACAATTTTCTTAAGTATTCTCTCCGCTCGTCTTCCAATTCCAACAATTTTCTTTTTTTCATTTCGCAATAATGCTTAAAAAAGTTGATGGGCAATCTCTCATATTTGTCGAAAGAACCGATGAAAGCGGGCAAAACCTTGTGTGAAACAGATAATAGAAATGCAGTCGGGTAATCTTAGATTTACTCTATTTACTTATCTTTAACATATCCAAAAGGAAATATAGTAATCATCGAAAAATTCAGACTCGAGATGGCCCTGAGATTTGATGAATTTCCACGTTTTAGACTTTCCGCAGTTCGAAAAACTTATTTTTGTAAAATTTTCACCTGTTTGTTACAAAGATAAATGAAAAACGTCCCAAGCTAGTCGATTGTAATGTAGTATACTTTCATTACAGCAAACTTCCAGATTTCTGTCTAATTTTGAATAAAATCTGTTCAGAGGAAGTTCGTCCATTCTAATATATTGTAACATGATAACTATAAAAAGGAGAGAACTGAATAATTAAAATTCAGTATTCATATTTAACATTTATATTGTAAACATCTTTCAAATTTTGAGTCAATTCTTTGATCTAGACTCTTGAAATTTGACATATGTTCTTTATACCAAATTTTCAAATTTCTCTCAAACTTTGAATAAATTCTTTCCAGAGAACATCTGTTTGACTGGCTATTCGAATATAAGCTAATAAGGTAATTACAAAACAAAGAGAGTTAAATAGATAAAAGTCGAAGCAGTTTCAATATCGATGGAGTAGATACATATGAAATTTTTAACCAAACCCAGCGAGCTGTTGATTTCTTCCTCTTGTATACAGCAGACTATTCCACCATTATTGAACGTAATAATCGTATTGAACGATTATTACTGTCTGTCAGTTCAGAAATAAGTAAATGCGATAATTTCCAGACTCAGTATATATATATATATATATATAGTTAAAATCATTATGATCATCAATTACTGGTAGATCTTTAGTTCTTCTTTAGTTAATAATTTTTCACCCAAAAAGAATGTGAATTAAAATAAATCATTTATTGTATATATTTCAAATTAAATGATATCTAGAAATTCATCAAAAAGTGGTATTTATAATGCATTTCCTTTTATTAAACTTTAAAAACCTACAGATGCATCCATTAACATTTAAAATACTACGTCAAAACCCAATACAATTATACAATTTTAACTTTTAAATTTTTAAGTAAAATTGTTTAAAATATACACCTACCTGAAGAGGACTTTAAACTGTTTAATACTTTGGATTTGGTATTATTCTTAAATGCTTAAATTAAAATAAGTTTACATAGCTATTTTGAAATCCCGAATATGGATTTCAAAAGTTATTTACAAAAATTATTTTATTTATTAATCTAAATTTTAAAATAATTCTTATAAATTCACATTAGTTAAATAATGAAGTACAGCCGTTCTAAAAATATATTGTAAAACAAGATTAATATGTCACAATTTATTTCCAAATTTTAAGTAATTGTTTGTTTACTTTTTGTTGGAAACGTCATGATTTTTTTTTCATCAATTTTCTTCACTACAGTTTTAAAATATTTTAGCAGAAGGGCAATTTTCTTTGCAATGATTCAGATTATTTACTTTTATAATTCGTTAAAGTAAGAAACAATTTTTTGAGTCTTGAAATGGGTCTTTATAATGAACATTTTTGATTTATATAATAAGCAACTGCAACTTGAATTATTTAATTTGATACAACTAGAGAATGGGTGATGTTTGGATTATGAAATTATTTAATTATTATTTTCATAATTTTGAAACTTGTGCATGAAATATTTAGGGCCAAGTACAATATATTCTTTTATTTAAAAAGTGCTCGGGCTTTTCGTAATGGTCAAACTTAAACCTTTTAATGTTCTGTTTTAATCTAACAGTCGATTTTAACTTAAAAATGTTGGATTATGTGTGCAAGTAATTTTTTTAGCATGTTATAGGTTGAATATGATTTTAAAAAAAACTTTCTATTTTGAGAACCAAAAATTCAGTAATTAAAAAATACCATCAATCCAAAAAAATTCAATAATTAATAACATTTGTAATTTCACTTTATTCCTTCATACAAAGTTTTACATCTCAAATTCTGCATTTATATACGTATATATCGTAACGAACTGATTTGATTTTTCTCTCGCACTAAAAGGATACATTGATTGATAAAATTCCACGCATTAATTGCTAGCATTTGCATGATTCACTAAATATATATTGATGAAAATAATTCCTTCGTCTCTTCATATATAAACTTTTTGAATTACTAAATTACATTTACAAGCATTTATATTTATGATTCGTTTCTTTGTTAAGGTTTGTACGATGTCGAGGAAGAATACCTCCCAGTTCTCATTGTCACTAAGCCAAATCCTCAAGAAAATCACCAAAAACCTGAAAACAGAGTGAAAAGAGGCGAGGACTGCAAGTGCCGGGCAGTGGACCGCTACATTTCCTTCAAAGACATAAACTGGCATAAGTGGGTTATCGAACCAGCGAGACTGAATATCAGAGCGTGCAGTGGTGTTTGTCCGTACGTACAAGGTACCTCCAGCCTTTCTTATGGCAACCTGATGTATAACTACGACAAATACCACAAGATTCAGGAAGACAATGGTTGTAGCAAGTTTTGGGTACCTAGATGCTATCCTAGTAAGATGGATAAAGTGAAAATAATCTATGTAGAAAACAACGCAACAACGCCAACAATAACAGAACTGCAGGATATGGTGGTAGGATCTTGTTCTTGTATGTCCCACACTTGTTTTGCTCGTGATTAGAGAACAGTGTACAAGAAATTAGGATGCAAAATATTTTTCATTGTGGAAATTTTACAAAATTTGACATTTTTAATCAAAAATTATTAAAGTAGTCACGCATAATAATTTTGAACTAACTTGATTACATGCAGAATAAATCTACTTTTATTGAAATATTAGTTCTAAACTAACTACAATTAAGGAATTTTTTGTGCCTAATTGCAGCATTGTTGATGAGTATGGCCAGATAACAGTTAAAAATTATATAATTTTCATTACAGCTGATATTGTCATTGAAAATAAAAATATTTTTACTTATTTAATGTCTGAAACAAAATTCGAATTGAAGATTTTAAAACTTACATCCTTCCTAAATATACAATTTAGCTTTTTTGCAAATTATTTTTTTAACTTTTCAAATTTGCATTTTTTAAACCTTTTTTAAACATTTATTCCTATTGATATATTTTGCAGTTAATTATTAAAACAAATAATATTATTTTTTGGAAATTTTTTTAAACTGAAATATTAAAAAATACGGTTTTAAAATTTAAAAAATCTGATCACTTCAGATTATTTACGTAGTGTTTTGTTATTTCTTGTGGATTATTTTTATGTATGTATTTTGGAGTTATCTCTTTTTAATGTTCTCATTGATAACTGTCCATTAGAGACAAAGTTTGTTTGAAGATTGTGTAAATATTTCTATAAAGATATTTAATAAATTGTAACTTTTGGTTTTTTTTATTGATATTTTCCAACTTTAATTTGAAAATATCCCTATTCATTTATTATATATTTTATTCCATTAGAAAAGTGTATGATATATGCTTTTATAAGAAGTTGATAGATTTTAATATTTTAGTAATTACATGAAATAATTAATTCGTTAAAAACCCTTCATAAACGCTATTTTCCAACTTGAAATCACTATCATTTATATATATTTTATTCCATCAGAAAAATGTATAGTATATACTTTTTTGATGAAGGATGATTTTATAACTGAGAATATATGAAAGAATTAATTCCTCGAAGACAATTCAGTTGTTAGTGCAAGATTTATAAACGTTATGTTTTCAATAAAATCTATCGAAATTTCATTCTGAAAAACTATTAATTGTTACTAAAAACAAATTAGACGAAAATATCTACTGTTATCAAAATTTGATAGTTTTATTTTTCACATTTACAATACATTTATACTGATATATTATATGTATTCCAAAAGATACTTGATTTTCAGAAGCTTTGTATTTAAATTTGATATTCAAAATAATATTTGAAACGCTTTTGAGAAAGCTATGCGATTTTATAATTGTCATTGTTTAGTTTTTTTATTCTGTATTATAAGCGAATTCATAATTATACAATTAAAGAAAAATAAAATATGAATGCAAAAATTTAAATACTCTTTTGATAGTGATATAATATTATTTCTGATTTTTACTGTAAGACACATGTCAAAATAAAAGTAAATAAAGATTATCTATGGTCTGAAAATTATTCAATAAAATATAGTATACAATGGCGGATAGAAATTTAGTTTAGTTCATGATTATTATTGATAGAAGAAAATTATAATTTGTTAAAATACCCAGAAATTATTAAAGTTAACACATTTATTATTCATTTACCACTCATTAGGTACTGTAACTTATTTATCGGTCAGCTGGTTCGCTTATATATTTGTCATTCTTAATTTTAACTTAATTGTTTGGATATAACTTTGTGTTCAGGATTCCTTCAAATTGTCAAACATTACAGTCATGTTATTTTAATTTCATTATCTATGTTCTGATAATGTGTATGAATTTTTCAAATACAGATCATTATGTTCGTTCATCTATTTGCTAAATTTAGCAGTATCGCAATTTTTATTTTTTCTGTAAGCCACAGGTCTTTCTTTAGTTTTTAACAATGGAAGAAAATCATGTACTCAAATATTTGATAAAACAATGAAAATGACTTCTGTTTCAATCCCAACGATAAAAATATTGTTGGATGTTGACTTTAAATTGGAGTAAAACTCATTTTTGTACAAAAATATTTTAAAAGTTATCGCGAAAAAAATCAAAATCTAATTATTTTTTATTAATTTAAATTTTAATTAAAATTTAAAATATGCCACTCTTTAGGTACAAATCCCCACCCTCCAAAGTATATATGTGCCAATTTTAATACCTCTAGAATAAACAATATGGTGTGTAGAGTGCCAACACACCTTTTTGTAAAGATAGAGAAGAATATCAACATATTAATATAATGGAGATCGTATTGAATTGTCCTGTAAAAAGCATTCATCAACAGTCTTTACATATATCTAGTATAAATTTGGTGGAATCTCTACATATATCCACATTCCATCAGTAGGAATCTTAACATAAATCCACATTCTATCAGTGGCAGTCTTTTCATATACCCACTATCCATCAGGAGGAATACTTACATATATCCACACTCCTTCTGTAGGAATCATTAAAAAAACGCATTGTGATAATTAGTGACTTTTCTGTTTTCTCGATGTTATATATAACTATTTCAAATATTATTTAACTTGATTAAATGGAATGTATTTTATTTACAAATTATTTGAGACTTCATTCGGCTTTCAAAACATTTCAATACAGTTTCAACAGTTTTAGATCCAAATAGTTGTTTCAATATTAATGCTCCACTGGACTGTTTTTCAAGATCCATTCTATCAATATTCAGAACTTTGAGTGTTTTATCGCCTCTCATCTCACACGGAGCATCAACACTCATCTATTTACGAGCAAGTATGAAGGGAAGATCAAGGTCATTCTTTACTATAATAGTTTAACCAACTTAGAGTCGTCAACAACTTCACGAATGTAATTCAAAGAAGATTAATTTCTATCTTAGATTTTCTTCTCTTTTCTATAAACTTAATATTATATAATGCTCTATATCTTCTCATAAAAATAATTTACTTATTTCTAAAAAAATAAAAACGTATAAATATGCCTCTAATTCTGAAGTATCTATTACTCATTTATAGTTGCTAATGATGAATATGCTAAAATTTGTGACATATATGAAATAATATAAACTATAAAATTAACAATGAGTATTTTAAGTACTTTATCTTAGGTGTTTAGATAAAAAGGGAATATTTTCTTTCATTTTTCCTCCTGAATTTCATACAGAAGTTATGTGTTTGTACTTCATCAATTCTATTTACACAAAAAGAAAAAGACACATCTAGACACTTGTAATTTAAAATATTAATAAATTATAAACTATACAAAGGGAAATGAATTTCTGTACAAAACGTTATGTTTTAACATGAAATTACTGATATATAAAGTATGTCCATTTCATCAAATTCTTAGTAAATTATTCTTTCTTCAGTGTACCCGCTTGTAGTAGATGACTGACACCTATCATGAGGTTGATTGGACTCCGAGAAATTGTGACATTTGTCCTATTTTATATTAAAAGTCTTGCAATCTAATAATGTCCTGTCAACATTATCGAAGTGTCGGATAGCTACGAAACGATGCAGCATCAGCCAGAGGAGCATTCATTTCTTGCCATTCGTAGATCCTTTGTTGCCTGAAAATAAAAAAGTGTATTAAAAAAGTTACTGTTTGCAAGTAGGAAGGCAAAGGATAAGTTCCTTTATATCTAAGTTATTATCGGAGATATAACTTATTCATGTTAAAAATAGTCAAAAATTTGGGCCTGGAAATCCCTTATTAACCCCTAGTTTCTAAGGTATTGCAGCTATCGAAAAATTTTAAATACAATAGTTGTTCGTCTAAATAAGGCATAATTTTGTCTAAATAGTTTGTTGTATATATAAACTTTTGAACGAAGATGGTTTAGGCATCAAGGGAGTATGATCGATAAAGAATTGAAGAAATTTTCCCAAAGTCTTGTCATGAGAAACATTGTAATACACAGTCTACTTATATAAATCTACATAAAAGTTACTCTAAAAGCTGTTAAACAAATCATTTCTAAACATTTAATGGAAAGTATAAGTTTTTCTTAGGAAAAATGCTTTATATAACCTAAATAATGCATTTTAAGACGTATAGATCTATTAATTAATTGTTAAAAAAAGTTAGAAATCAATTTTTCGAAAGTTTCTGGTTTCATGAGTTAAGTTCTATATTAAAATATTTTTGATATTTTAAAATTTTAAGTGAATAAAGTTCCTGTGACTGAAAATGAGTTATAAAGCTTTTAATTTTCTTATTTTAAGCTCGCCAATGATAATTTCGACTGAGTATTAAGCAATTTTTCTGGACGTAGCTATTGAAATGATCTAATATGGCAATATTCAAGACTCCAAAATTCAGACAATTTAATAGTGGACGAAAAATATTTTTTTTGTTTTGAATGTTAGAGTAATAAATTTTTTTTTACTAAATATGATAATATCGGAGAATTGTATAAACATCCAGCATTTGGACTTTATTCTGTAAAACATTTATTGTTTAAGGCAATATAAAATATAATGATTTATGTATTTATTTTAAGCCTTAAAAATATGCCTTTGTCTAAATTAGTTATAGGTTTAGAAAGAATAGAATAATAAATAAAGAAATTAGAAATTAGTTATTGTGTCACATTAGAATAGACAAGCTATCAATGTATAGTAATGAAGAATTCAGAGCATTTCAGAAGAATAAATAACTAGTCATTGAAAAAAAATGTTTTTCTTTTAGGTAAGAAATTCTATCGGCATTCCAAAACGGGAAATATTTTGAAAGGTGAAAAAGAATGCATCTGATAAATCCTTGAAGGCTTAGAAAAATAAGAAAAAGCTACAAACAATTTAAAATAATTATTCAGCAAATGTTTAGATTACTAAAGACAAGATGATTTTTTAAAAATCACTTTATCATAAAAATATCTTTAAGAAGAAAGTGTTGAGAATATTTTTATTACGGGGATTTATGTAAGTGCTAAATTAGGAATCTTTGTCAAAAAAAAAAAACATTTGAATCGGCAAAATGTTAAGAAAATACTATACGCAGCAATTTTGATTTTTTACTTTTAAATGTACTTGTGCTAGGAATTTTTGATAACAGCATGACTCAAACAATAGTATACAGTTTGATTCAATTTCAATAAGAATAACATTCATGAAAGAAAAAGGATTATAATGACTATGCTTTACAACGATACTGAATAAATAAAATAGAAGAGAAATAAATAAAAGAGTGAACTTTAGAAATAAATAAAAAAAAGAGTAGACTTTATATAAATCAAATGTGGTGATATATTTGATAATTAAAATCTTATGTGAAAAAATAAAATTTAATGACAATTTAATAAACGAAACTTTTGAATTAGAATTAAAATTATTAGGTCTTTAAATTATGAATTAAAATTAAATTAGTTAGGTCTAACTTCTATTTCAAAATGTTTTAGTGCTAACATGCATAGAAAAATTGTATATGATACCATAGCGTTATCCTTTTTTATAGTGCATTTTGTACAAATTGTCATCCTGCATGACATAATTTATAAAAAAAATTTGCTATAAACTTTTTTACATAAATAATTCATTTGTAACAATACTTACTCTGCAGGACTGAGTATTGGTGGATGTCCCCTGCAAAAGCATTTAAAATTATTAAAGTATTTAGGCCTACACATAAAATTTAAACTATTAATTACAATAATTATGCCCGAAAAATTCGAAATCGTTGAAAATTCAGTTATTTGTCTTGATATTACTTTAAATAAAACCAATTCTCTATTTTATTTTCATCAAGTTAATCATTATTTTACCATCCTGAGAAATGTAGAGAATATTATGATACTGCAAACAACATAGCTTAAAAAATAAAGTTGGCACATAAATATCTCATTTCAAGGTTGTTCATAGCATTATCAATGTATTATGATGTTATTAAAGGAATCAAAAATTCCATGAAAATACAGAAAAAGTTATTAAGTAAAGATATTAAATTTAGTATCTTTACTTAGAAGGCAAATATTAGCAGTTAATTTAATAATAAAAATGATTGAATTAATCGCTAATATTAAAAAATATCTGTGAGTCTTCTTTTATCGACAATAGAATTGAAGAGGTGTCCGATTATATATCTTTCTAATTTTACTACGTGTGACTATAGAACCTTAGGTTCAAGACGAAGTTGTTAGTCACATAATGTCGTTCAAGATCCACCATGCATGTGGTCTATAATGCTCGTTTAAGATATTGGAATCAAATGTCCTTCGACTGATGAAAGTTTGTTTAAGTTTTCCATTGCAAAAGCCAAATTTGACTATGTTGTACCATGCTCATGATTAGAAATGAAATACGACATTAGAAAAAGCTATACTATTAAGTTTCAAACAGAATCAACTACAATTTACAAAGTTTAGTCGAATAAAAAATTGTATTTGAAAGTTGATGAAGAAAAAAATCCAAGAGCCATACGTTAAGGACATAATTTCTTCCTTGCTCTACCATAAGCATGGATTACATCATTCATTCAATGCATCGGAACCAAACATCCTTTCACTGGTGAACTGACTTAAGTAGATGACTGCGCTAAAAAGTCGATTCTTGGTGAAATTTTGATTTTTTTTTAAATTTAATATTTTTAATGTTTAAACATATTTCATTATAAAAACCATTAGAATTTAGGTTTCTGATTTTTTTGGAAACTATATCGATTTTTATATTTGTATTTACATACGCGCCAGTGTTATTTTACATTTTTAGATGCTGTTTGCTCAAATACTAATCTTCGATAGAATTTTCTGATGAAAATCTTCATAAATGAAAAATTTGTTGCATATTTTTTGTTCAAATTTTCTATAATAATTTCTCAATATGTTGTCAGTTCTTGAACAATAAAATAAGCAATTTATTTATCTAGGAATATTTTGCAGTTGTTATAGTGCATCACAGCGAAAAATTGAAAATTTCTAGTTATTTTAGATGAAACCCAGTATTTATGGAATGGATAATAATAAAACTTAGTTTTTAGTTCAGGAATTAGATAATATATTTCTTAAGCTAGCTGCAAAATACCAAGCAAATCTTTTGATAAATTCTAAACTAGAATTTTTTGGCTGTATACTTTTTTTAAGTCAAAATAAGGGAAAAAAAAGACATTTATTGCAATTTTTTTAAAACTTTTACCCCTAGTCAGTTATTATTTTGGTTTTACAAATGATATTCATTCTTTTTTACTCAAAATTTCATCATTCAATAACGTCATTCATGTTCCTTTAAATACATGGCCTATTCTATTTGCTCAGTATATCAATATCAATATCAGATGCCTTTCCACTGTTGTATAAGGGAATTTTAAAGAAGGAAGTATTGCTGAGATCTCCTTCTATTTACTCATGTTCTAATCTAAGAGTTCGATTTCTGCTTTTCTGCTATGGCTCTGATTTGCTTTTCTCTTTTGACTGAGAAATCGATCTCACTATAAACTTATTTATGTAGACTTTTTCAATTTCTAAATCTATGTGCAAATTTTATTTGAAAAATTTTAAAAAAATTTATTATTTAAAAAATTTTATTTGACAAAATTTTAAACAAAGCCTTGATTTTGAATGATGCATGTTGTTATCAATATATCAATAGTCTTGCAGTGATAGACGCAAGAATGAGTTGATACAGATAATAAATTATTGTTTTAGCAATAAGTTTAAAACACCACAATTCTGCTTCAATCTGACTATTTAGTTTCACATACATTTATATGTTTTAAAACATTTCTTAGACTGTTTCAGCTCTTATTAATTTTATTTTCGCTCACATATTTATTATCAGTAGAGTTTTTAGAATAAAAGTGAACAACAACAAGTAAAAAAGATAATTAAAATGAAACATACCCATTTTCTGTCAAGTATACGCTATGAACTGCAAAAAAAAAAAACACGAACTTTATAATAACAGAATATATTTTACATTAATATAAATTCCCAATACAGATTTCCAATTCAAATTATGAAAATTAGGTAAAGAAATTTTTTAAACCCAATCAAATGAGATAATCCAAAAAAGATTTAAAAAGGATTTAACCTCTAATCCGTCTATTTAATTTTTTTAAATTGACCCTTAATTACACAGTAAGCACTTTCGAAAACCAAGTAAATGCATTTAATATAGTCACAAAGTGTTTGTTTATAAACTGAGTAACTAAAATATTGAAAAATATTAACGTAACATTTACTTTAAATATGATTTTAAAAATTTGTTCAAATTAGTGAAAGAGTTAAAGCAAGAAAGTTAATATTACTGTAAAGCCTTTAAAAAACTTTTTAGAACATAAAAAAATTATGCAAAAAATGGCTTTTTTGTTACTTTTGAGATTATTTGAAATCATTAATTGAAAATTAAATTAAGATTTTAAAAAATATTTTATTGGCGAATTGCTTGCCATTCAAGTATTAAATATCTTCCAATTTTTTTAGCTTTAAATGAAATAATTTGTTTGCACAGCTTTTTACATTTTTTTTCTGTATTTATGTAACATCAAATTTATTTTATATTTTATTGATAATATGTCCATATTTTAAGAAGATAATATGTATTATCATATTATCCATATAACTAAATAATAAGAATTATCATAATATATATGATTACTACCATGATATGATCAAAAAAGGAAGTTAACTCGACAGACATTTAAACACAGAGGAAGTGAACTTTCAATGGCAATTGAAATTATGGGGAATACCATTTTTGGTAATATGTGGCTTAAAAATAACCATCTATATATCTATTGAATATTCAAACTCAGAGAGAATTACGGAATGACTTTAAGAAATAATGATATGAGAGCGAACACACGTATGCTACTTTTACAAAAATCAACTATAGTTTTAATGAACCTTAATGTTAATGATTGAATGAAATGTATTCGATTTCTTTAGTGTTCAAAACGCTGATCAGTTTTATGCATTAATGCAGTCTAAATTCTCTATTTAATTCCGGATATTTAGTTCTTAAAAATTGCTTTAAACTAGATTTTAGAATTAGGTACAATTTACCTAAAAGTTTTTCAATACTCATAAGTTTCTTGACTTGATACTTTAAGAACAAATTAATTTGTATAATATTCAGCTTTTTAGAAATTTTCATGTTTATTCAAAAAATTGAATTTTAGAATCTAATAAAGAACAATGTACAGGTCTTATAACTATGTCTATAGTTTTATTTGAGATGTCAAAGATAATCTAATCTTAAGAAGAATTAATATACTTACAGTATGTCATTCTCTTCAATTTTTTCTTATAACTGTAATAAAATTGTTTAAGAAAAATATTAGAAAAAATATTGATATTTATATTAAAAATAAATATTAATTATATGTTTCAATGAAATGAAAGCTTACTTTGAATACATGGTACAGATGAGTATGCACAGTATGAAAGACACAAAGGCCATGAGTGCAGCTATCAACAGAACGACTATTTCACTCCACAACATTTTGTAAGCTTCTCGGCTTGTAGCGCAACTCTGAAAAAATATAGGTGAATAATCGAATCCTTAAAAAAGAAGCACTTCATCACAAATATTAGCAATTATAAAGTCAATTTAAGCTCACATGTTAATCAAATGGTGACCTAAAATTATCCCAAGATTTGAATTTGGGACCATTCTGCAATAAAATGTTATTTAAAAAAGCATTTGAAAGTTGATAGTTTCGGGTGAGTAAAAAATGGAGCTTTACACGATAAAACAACGGGTTTTCATTGTCACACAATATTTTAAAAATACTGAAAATATGGTTGCCACAGTTCAAAAATTTGAGAATTGGCCCCCTAGATCTTGTGATTTAACACAATTGGATTTCTTTTTATGGAGTTATACGTAGTGAAAGAACTGCGAAAACAAGTCCGCAAGCAATCGTGCATGGGAAGAGGAAATTTAATAATGCATCAACAGAAATTTGGCCAAATTTCTGTAGACTGGTTATTTCGGTAAAAGAGTGCCTATGCTCTAGCAAAGACATGGGGGCAATTTGATTTATATGTTATTCCATACATAATCCTATCAGACTTTGCGATTGAATAAAAGTATAAGAATTTACATAAATAAAACTGCGTTTTTCATTTAATTCAAATCAAGTGTAAACATGGTACTCTATCCTGTAATACACCGCTTTGACTAACCCTAAAGTATCAGTTGTCAAATGGTTTTTTTTAATTGGGTTGCCAACACATAAATGGTGACAAATTCAAATCTTTCAAATAATGAATAAATACGAATTAACATTTCAAATAATGTTGACAAGTTTTGAGATGCCATGATAATAAGTTTTATTGAAAGTTTTGTAAACGTCTTTACAATATATCGTCAATGACATACTCTAAATTTTTAATCATTTTTTTATAATCAAGGAAAGTTTGTGTGACAGTTCTATATTTTTGATACGGAGAGATAATTGACTTATGGTTTTGGGAAACATCATGAAGGCAAAATGCTCGTGTGTTTATATCACTTTACCAATGCTGACAAATGATTAAAAATTAGTCCTTTGACCTAGGCACCACTTATTCTTGTTACATCATTTTTCAGTTATTTTAATACCTCTTTGCAATACAAGGTATATAGTGTCTCTTTATGTTTAAATAAAATAAAGATAGTATGAAAGAATGATGACACAGCATTTAAATTCAATAATACTTACTTCGATTGCTACCAAGCTATAATTCGAATATAATTCTCGAACACTTGGCGATTTGGCTTTATTCAGTATTTTCATGACTTTCTTTGGCTCAATAATGACGTCATTCTCTAGAAGTTGGAAGCACGAACTTGTGCTGAAAAAGAAAATTTCTATAATTTCTAACATCTTAACAAATGAACATTAGAAATCAGAGTGATAAACATTAATCAATTTGTCATAAATTTCAAAATCAAAGCAAGGCAAAGAATCAAATCTTATATATTTGTATAAGATGGAAGAGGGAAAATCAATTAAAAGTAAAGTTCATTACTTTTGAAGATCTCTCTATTCCACAACTTGCACCCATGGTAGATGGAATATTATCCGGAAAGATTTATTTTGACCTTTTCAAACTCCTACTTATTTTAAAGCAATGTAAAAAGAAATATATCTAAAATATGAGTTTAAATTGATGAGTTTAGGGGGAAAAATTATCATGTAAACAGAGTGGATATATTTTGAAACTGTTCTGGAATTTAGATCAGCATTTGATACCAAAGATGAACAACGTAAAAAAGTAAATGTAAAATGAATTATCATTCTATTTTACAAAAACTTTCTTACTTTCGTGCTTACAAAAATAGAAAGTAATATGGATTAAATGAACTTAAAAATTAGTTTGTAGTTAAATATAATAAAATAGTTCTTATATGCATTATTCTTTTGCTCGTGAGATTTTCAGGTAGTGAGGACAGTATTTCATCATGAATGTAAAAACGTTAAATTCATGACAAAATAAAGTTTTTTGCTATTAAATACTTTAAATGGTGCTTAACTATACTATTTTGTCGAGGAATGATATAGAGCACTAAATAACACCCTAAATTTTATCCCTGATAGAAAAAAAAAATGTAGAAATTTTTTGAAAAATCATTCGAGTTGATTTACTATCTTTTTAAAGATTTATGAGGAATATTAACATGAAATATGAGATTTCATTCTCAGCTACACTTATGTATTCATTTCCAATTTATCATTTAGTGCAACATAAATACAATAAGAAAATATGTCTCACCTCTACATATTTAAAACGCTAAAATACGTGGTACGGAAATCGTTCTTTTTTTACCCATAACCGAATAGGAATAATCAAATAAAGAATTTTCCAAAATTAAAGCAAATTTGAATTTGCTACAAATCGTGAAATCAAGTGGTGGCAACCCTATTAAAAAAACCATTTGATAGCTGATAGCTTAGGGTTAGTAAAAATGGAGTGCTACACGATAGAATAACGTGTCTTCTTTGTTGAACAATATGTCAAAGATGAGAAAGTCTGCTGGTTACAGTTTAAAAATTTGAGAATTGGCCCCAAAGACCATCTGATTCAACATCATTGGATTTCTTTTTATGGCTTTATTTGTAGGCAAAGGTCTATGCCAACAAATCCACAGGCAAGCAGGCATTAAAGAAGGAAGTTCAGAACAACATCAACGAAATTCAGCCCCATTTATGGAATATGTCGGCAAAAGAGTGCGTATGTGAGAACAAAACCGTGAAGGCTTTTTTCTTTATGTCTTATTCCACATATAATTCTTTAAATTAAAATAATTTAAAGAAAAAAGACTTATTTTTTATTCAAATATTTTGTTAACACGTTAATTTATTTTGCAACTCTCCGTTTTTACTAACTTAAGCCATCAGCAGTCAATCGGTTTTCTAATAGGGCTATGAACACTTTAGTGCCCGAATGGTTATCAAATTTAAATCCTGAGTTAATTCCGGACACCCTTTATGAACAAAAGTCCATACTAACATTTCAGTCTGCCTTATTGAACATTTTTACAGATGTTCTTGGTGCAACGTTTCATTAAATAATTGAGTTGCAAAATGCTATTAGAAATGTTATTACACTGAAAATGGATCGTCGTGCCCCCTTCCCCCAATCCAATGGTTTAGAGGAAAGGAAGTGTAAAAAAATGTAAAACAGAAAATTTAACAGAGGGTGTATGCTAGGTTTAACTTTCATTAGATGTGTAATAGTTATGAATTACCCATAGAAATTTATAACTAATTAATTTTTCCAAAAACATTATCTTAAAACTTCAAACTTTACTTTTTAATAGCATCGATTTCATTTCTGTAATTTTTTTATTTTTAATATCTTTTCAGTTTAATTTTAAACACTGTTAGCGTGAATATTGCAAAATATCAAAAGCATTTATTTATACAAGACACTCGAGCAGTCATTATAGTAAATGGTTAGCTAAGAGTATGAAAAGAGGTTAGAAACAGCATCGGAGGGATCTTTAATCATATAGATTACATGTGACGTAAATGTCTAGCAGTTAGTTGCACATGCGCGACTTTGGCAACTTACATAACATCAGATTCTACTTTAACACAAAGGAGGTTTGGGAAGAAGTGAATGAGCATTGATATCTAACATATCCAATGAGTAAAAATGATTTTGATGTTATGACGAATTTTAATTCATTATTCAAAAAATTTAGTTGCGTGCTTGTTTTATAAAAAATTTTCGTTGGTCATTAACTCAGATATGGAACTATCACTTCTACTTTTATTTCGTTGTACATACATTTGTTTGTTTTTTTATTTTGGACCCACAATGATTCATAGTTGACTGATTCAATTGAATTCATATTTTTAAGCTGTATCTTAACTCTTAACACCGTGCATTCATTTTTAGAACTAATTTGGCTCCTTTCTGGTTTGATATAGATGTAAGTAAACTTTAATTTTTAAAAAGATAACAGTACTCCAATCAATTGTAAAGAAACATACAAACAACAAAATACGAATGCATATAAAGTAACAAAAATGATAACAGATAGAATTAAAAATATGTAGCACACAATAAAACAGGATAAATAAATATGAAGCTATACAGCAGTATGAGTAAAAAAGCAAAGCAATTATAGAAATTAAGGACTTGGGGAGACATGAGGATATATTATGAATGAAATGCGATGAGTATTAAATAAGGCACGGAAAAATTGATAGGGCTAATGTAATTGTAATAATTCTTCTTGATCAACAAGGAATCTAAATATATTTATGATTCTTTTTATGGAATATGAATTACTAAGGACTCTTTTGCACCAAAAATATTCCAGCGAAGTTTTCGGAGATGTCATGAAAGAGTAAAAGAGCAGAATGTCACAAAGTGGCCGTTTTCTCCACCAGAGAAATGGTCATTTTCTAAGAAATGGAAATAAAAATGAATTCCATATTAATCACGCAAAAATCTAAAAAAGTTATCTTGGTGAATATGTAAATATTTTTGCGGCCAACAATCTACTGGAGTCAATCTGACAGAAATCAGAACTTTTGAGGATAACCAAAAACAAAAGGTGAACATTTTGACATCCATAGGAGACTAGTTTATGAAATTACATTTTCTAGAAAAATATATCACTGAAACTGACAACAATCGTTACTATGTCAGGGTCTCGGCATAAATGTAGTACGTCTTCCCCGTGATTTTGCATCCCGAGTTCAAGTCCCTACTAGTGCATGGTTGTTCTGTCTGTGAAGTGTGTAAATGTCTCCTCTGAAAAAGGGGGCTCACACATAAATAGCTAAGACGTATTTGTGGCCCCGGATGATGTTACTGAAAACAAGATACGCTGTCTAGGCTTGAAATTGCTTACTTTTTAAGTGGTGTTGCCTATGACAAGTACCATAAGAAAAAACAACAATTATAATTGTGAAGTTTCGCTACTATTGGCGATGTTTCAGAGAATGCTTGAAACGAATTTTTAACTGAAATCGATTGCATCTTACAAACAAGGAAAAACAGATTTTAAGCTGTATATGGGGGAGCTGATTTCTTGCTTGTTGTCCTTTCTTATTTTCTCTACTTTCTTTGTGCGATGCACTACACTAAATTTAAAATCGTGCTCCTATCCTTTTTGTCTTGTGAAGAGAATACATATATTTCTAAAATCTGGTGTCATCTTTTCAAATAGGTAGAAATTTCACACTAGTTTACCTTTCAAAATCAAGGCTACCATCATTTCTGGCATAAAAATTTGTATCATAGATATTCAAAGAGATTGGCTGAGAAACTGCTTCTTTTAGAGCTCTGAAATGGAGGAAAATTACCATTAATCAATACAATTTCTTTATACAAACAGCAGTTTTAAATTCTTCTCTAAAACTGAGATTTATTAGGCATACTATTTCAAGTTACTATATTAATATTTTTGGTTGAAATTTGGTCTTACTTTTCGAAGTCAGGAATTATTTCTCTGACTTCATTTGGCCGCTTGTAGAATACAAATTTCAGCAAATCCCGATCCTGCAGAATGTAAATCTGTAAAGCAAATATAATTTTAACCGGAATTTTTTTAATTAAACCAAGATACATGCTGAGTAACAATTGTGCTGTATTTTAATTTTAAAAAAATCCTATTCATCCTATTTATCAATTCCTTTTCATCAGCTTTTTTTTGAAGAGTAATGTTTTTAAATACTATGATATAAGCGATTCTCCATTTTTTCTTTATCTTTTTCTTTTGGAATTATACCAAAACGTATGGGCGATACGCTAACTTTCATGACAGAAGTACATAAATAAAAATAAATTTTATATTTAAAAAACCATTAAAATGTGAAACTAAATAACGTATAATATTAATATACTATGTATCCTATAGAAAAAAGAATGATTAAAAAAAATTCTGAAACCATACAGCATTGATTTTTTTTATTTCTCATATAGAGTATGTAGTCATAAAAAATAATAAAAATTCGAATTCGAGGCTTTTACCATTGCTACTTTTCAGACTTCCCGGAATTCTAAAACTGAATTAAACGGAAATTCCTTGTTTAATTCTAAACAAGGAAAATTGGCATTTTCCTTGTTTCTCTGAGAACACGCGATAGCTAAAAAGCGCTTGGAAATAGACGAATGAAATTTGTTAAATTGTAATTACTCTAAATGTTTGGTTTGGTATCATATTTTGAGTGTAATCCTTAAAGGCAAATCAGTTTGGCCGACTGTCCGAATATAAATTAACACGAAAGCGATAAACGTAAGAAAACTAGATAGATAATATTTGGTTCATAAGTTAACATCTAAGTTTTAGGTACTTATCAAATTTGGAACCAAATCTATCGAAATGTTGATCGTTGTCGGTCTGAATTTTCATGATTATGTCAACATAATAACTTAAAAGCCCATAGACTTAAATATATGAATTTTCTAAGTGATTTTAGTATGGTAAGTAATTTATTTCGGTTTCAATTCTTTTCTAAAACATAAAGTTCTAAAAAGTAAAAATAAAAAAGTAAAAAAAGTAAAAATGAAACATAGAGTTCATAAAGTAAACCCTGGTTCTGTTAACCGTATGCCATAAATTAATTGCCAAACAAATGCCAAGAATCATAGCATAGATTCGGTAAAAAAACCAAATATGTGCGAAAGATCAATATTCTTTAATTAGCGTTCGCTAATACCAGACACTAGAGACCTTATCCAATGTTCTCAACCTTCACAAAAGAAGGAGAATAACACTTTTATTAGAAAGTGCACAAGAAAGATTCAGAGGAACCACTCCCATTGGTGCATTAATAGAATCGTGGTGATCAATTGCCCAATAAAGATAGGTAGCTCTTTCATAACTGTTGTTCTCCAAAGATATATGGAAATTAAGGCAAATTACATGTATTAAAGAATATGCTAGAAAGTCTTTGAGATATCACTCCCTGTTTTACCTTAACATTGGCATGAGCTACAAAGCGAGCATCGGGAGAGCTGCGGGCTTCGACGGTGATGTCAAAATGTCCACCAACATATTTGCCGAGAGGTTCATTGTTGCTTATAACTCCAGTTTCAGAATTGACATGAAATACATCCAAATCTACGTTTTCATCAGTTGATGGCTGTAATATAGGGATATAAAATAAATGTTTCATTGCTAATATTTTATAATATCAAAAGAATCTGAAACTTCTAAAGACAATTTTAAATTCACTTATAGAATATTAAACTTTATATAATTTAATATTCTCTTTATTAGTTGAAATTTAGCCTTTTTTACTTTACATGAATTTCTTTATTCTTTTTTTATTGGTGGAATGTTATGACATTTTATATTAGATAAACTTTTTATCTAATTATATATATCAGCAGCGTCTTAAAAACATTGTTGGAGAAATCTGATAAAAGCTGCAAGCAATAGATTGTAGAAAACCAAAGTAGCAAAAATGATCATTCTGATTTAAACATTTGCTTATGTGGTTTACTTTTTAAAGATACAAATAGTTATTTTAAAACATAGCAAAGAAACTACCGGCTGCTTCAAAAGTCCGTTAATATCTGACAATTCAATAATTCATGGAATGAAGTAAATAGAGTTGTAAAAATTAACACATGTGCTTAAAATGACATGACGTTTTGAATGAAATGACACATGAGGAAAAAAAGAATGCAAAAATGGTATTGTTCGTTTGTTTTCGTGTTCGGGATCGAACGGAGCCTTTTCCACACTCCGAGGATCTGTCAATCTCCACAACTGCAGAATTTTAACTACCGAAAATACAACAACTGTCGTGGAAATCCGAATGCTTGACGCTGGTTGTCACAAGTCTAACACAATCGTCCGACCACATTAATGACGTTAAAAACCAATGCTTGAAGACAATTTCTCCATACATCTACAAACATGTGCAGAGCTATCATAACATTGTTCCTTGACTACAGGTGATTACAGATTTAGGTGAGTGATGTAGAGTATTTTTTATAAAGATAGTATTTGCAGATAATAATTGCTATGCTAATTATTGATTTTTTTATCAAATGGAGATATACATTTTTGCACATTTTTTAGGTTTCAATAAAAGTCGATGCCATTTCAAGCATGTGTATCAATTTTTTGTTCTCTAACTACTTTATTCCGTAGTCCCTAAATTTTCTTATATTAAGGGACTTTTGAATCACCCAGTTTAATATAAATAAGTTGTGAAATGTTTTGTAGCTTTCGTAAAAGTTACTTTGGTATCAAAACATTCAAATAAAATAAATAAAAAATTTAAAAGGATCTCAAAATAAGAAATGCGTACTCTGAGGAATGCCATGCTCTTTATGCTGTATGTCATAGGACTAGAAGACACGTCTGGATCAAAAGCATGTAAGGTGATTAATTCTGTATCAACATCCGTATTTCCTCTGGCACCTGGAAACAAAGCATAATAGAAATTAAAAATCATATTTAAAAAATGATGTGCATGGTCGAAATTAAAAGCATGCATAAAACCTTTACTAAAAAATATAAATAATACCATTATTTCAAAATAAGAATTTCTTAGAAATTAAATATGTTGTAACAGGAGATTAAGCGAGAAAGCGTAGTAATCAGAGAAGGAGTGAGGAAAATAAGAATAAGTGATTAAGCGTAGAATAAGGAGAATAAGTGTGAAGGCGAAGTAACAGGAGAATAAGATAGCAAAAATAACAATAATGATTCTTCTCTGAATGACTAAATGATACATTTTGCTTTAATATTGATGGAACATTAATTGTATTTATAAAATTTGGTTACTTACAACATGATTTTTAATTTCTCGTACAGGAATTAAAAAAAAGTATTGCACTAAAGAAGAAGTACTTCATTTCTGAGAATATTGAAACTCGAGACTTTGACAACATTCTGAATATAATAAGCACATTTTTCGAATTACATCCGTCTCTCTGTTTGTGAACAAAATACGCAAAAAAGCTTTTACTGGTGAAAGCATGTTTATAATCCATACACCACATTTATAGATTTTTATCAAATTCTGTATGAAATCCATACAGAAATTTGACCGTCCTGATATAAGTTAATATTATAACTACAAAACAAAAGCGTACTGAAAGGATAAAATTTGGTATTCATTTTTAACATCTAAAGAGTTATCAAGTATCCTTGAATGTTTTTTTTTTAATTTGGAAACATCTAAAGCTTGAACATTGATCTATAACTGCAAGATAGAGGTTTTTTTCATATAAAATTACAAAAGGTTGCGTGAAAATTTAGTTTAAAATAAAATATGAAAGTAGAAATTACTGTAATTCGCTATAATTTTGCTTGGGAAAGCAAAAAATGTCTAATAATAGGAGAGTAACACGTGTAATACAATAGAAATTCACAAAAGTAATATAAACGAATGTATATGTAAAATGAAAATATATCAACACGTTGTCAGAAGTATCATTTTCAAATTACTAGGAATTTTATTCTATATTCAACAATTTCATTTATTTTTAAAAATTAAGCAAACAAAAAACATTTTTTTTAAAAAAATTGCAAAGTTTATACAAACTTTTCCACAATTATTAAATTATTATCATGAAATAGACAATTTTTTTGACGCGGTGTGAAATTTAATTTTGTTCAATAATGTTTTCGGAAGTTATCGCAGAAAAACTTAAGAAATTCAGCTAAATTTGTAAGTCTTCTGGATGTGACATTTTCAACTTGCAATGAGTCCATGGTCTAATTCGATAGCTATGGGTCAAAGCCTATGATCTCTAGAGCACCAATACTTACACACCCATCTTTATTATAATAAAGATAAATATGATGCAAGTATTTTTTATTGTAGATATCCCTTATAATGTTTCTTTTTAACTGCCATATATCATATAATAATAAGCCTTTTTATTCTTATTAATTGTATAATCATATTCTTATTCAGATCACTTTTTATATTCCTTACCTAAAACATAGTTAGAATTTTCGAAAGTTGGCGGGTTGTCATCTATATCTTCTACCAGAATAGTTACTTGAGTTTGAGACAAATCTTGATAATTATATGGCTCTCCAAATTCCGTGACTGGCTCAGATGGTTTGCTCACTTTAATGGTGAGGATAAATTTGTCCACTTTTTCGCGATCAATTCTTTTCTGAACCATTAATTCTCCTTCGTTGTTTGATGATCTTCTAATGCTGAACACATCGTCATCATTGCCATCTGGGAAAAAAATAAGGCAATTAAGCGATATTAAATATTTTGTTTGTATGGCAATTAAATAATCAAAATGCAAAAATGTAAAAAATTACTATGCTATTTTTGTTAAATATTAACTTATGATGACAGCCTTATATACAACTGCATTATAAGATATGTAAGCAAAAAATAAGTTTAAATGCACAACAGAATAAACTATTATACCTGTGGTTGCAGATTTTTTTAGAAACAGTTTTTTTTTTTTTGTATATTAGATATGAATTTAAAAAATTGGGAATGGGGGGTCGAAATTCAAAAAAATTTGCTTGCCTTAAAATTAATCAAAATTGGAACGATTTTCTTTTGTAACTACAGAAAGTATTAAAGTATAAAATTATAAATATTTTAAAACTTATGAAAAATTCTTTTGCCAAATGAATTTATTTTAACTCATTATTTTCCTTAATCTTTGATAAAAATATATACAACTCCTAAATTATGTTTAAAATAATTAACTTCTGTAAAATAATTACATTTATGAAAAACAGTTTATGTATGTATCGGTATTAACGGTTCACACACACACACATATATATATATATATCGAAAAAGATTTTAGTTTCGTTTCCGTAATTAATTTCGTTTTTGTTTCGTTTACATAATTATATTAATTTAGATTTGTTTCATTGATAGTTTTTATTTCATTTACTTTTTGTTTCGTGAATTTTAGAGTTTAATTACGAATTAAATTTAAATTTAGATTTCAACCTAATTAGTTTCGATTTAATTTTTGTTGACTCAGGAAATGGGTTTTAATTATTTTAATACTTGTTTTTATGGTTGTTATATATATATAAATATATGTGTGTGAGAGTGCATGCGTGCGTATAAAGAGTAAAAAAATCACTGTTATTAATTTTAAGTGAACTGCATCAATACATGAATGCTTTATGCGAATATCAAATGTATGCATGTATGTTTCCATTACTATAATCTGTATGTTTTGAGCAGAAATATCAAATCAACATTACATTTTTCATTTGTGTATGTCTTTTGATAAAAAGTTTGACATATAAATATTAAGAATGATGAATATAAATCATTATTTTATACATTTTTTTATCTGCTCATCAAAAATTCTATGATGAAATTTCAACTACAAGTCAACTTTACATTAAAATTAATATTTAATTATAAATATCCTTGATTTTAAGAAAATAATAAATTTTGGAATTGAAAAACTGTGATTAATTCATGAATTATTAATTAGATACGGGTGATTCTTAAAATTTTAATTGAACTACAAGTTTAATTGAAAACGAAATAAAATTCTGAAAAATATATACAAAATCTAATTAAAATAATAGATAAAATTCACACATGAAGTGTAAAAAAACTGTATGCAGGATTTTAGCAAGAAAATCATTATCAAATTCATAACCATTTTAAAAAACGATAGAATTTGCAAATTTTAAATTTTACTTCAGTATCATTAACTAGAAAGAATTTATGTTATTTGAGCATAACAATTTTTTTTGGTAAACACAGATATCAAAACAAAGGCCCATACTTAATATATAATAGTCGATGATGGAATTGACTCCTGTGTCATTATCAACCGCCTTTAAAACACCAGCTATAGTTCCAATCGGCTCTTCCTCCTTCAAAACTATTTCTATTGGCTGCGATTTCTAAATAGGAAAACAAAAATAATGGCTTAAATTTTGATTCTCAAATTATATTATTCAGCATATTCATAATTTAAACAGTAATTTTTAAAAAAAGAAGAAAAAAAGAATGCGACATTTATATATTTTTACCAATGGTCTTTGAAACTGTGGCTCACTGTCATCCACATCTAGGACGAAAATCCTCAAGACCCGATGAGCTTCTTGAGGAGGAAATCCAAAGTCGTGAGCAACGACAATCATCTGCACAAAAGAAAATGAAGAGTTATGGGTTTATAAATGTCAATATCATTAAAATGTTTTTAGATATGAGAAATAGAAAGTCTTTTATGTAAATTATTTTTTATTATAAATTGTTTAATGAAAAATATCAATGTATTTAAAGTAATTGATATTCAAGAGTTTGTTGTATAATTAAAACACAAGTTGTCCGTTTTAATCAAGGCCCACAGCTCATAAAAAATAGCTATAAACTTCCAAACTTTAAACTAATAAATATTTATATTTTATTTGCGTGAGATAATAAATATAATGACGAAAAAATATCATTATTTATAAAAAAAATTGTTTCATATACATTATTTTTTCCATTTAGAAGTAAATGCCTTTCTTTAACAGTTTTAACTCTATCGGTCCATGATTGGATTAGACACTCTGTATATTTTCACATCCAGCATCACACGGAAATTCTAACATTGAAACAATTGATGCTAGTGGTTCATTCCAATTTTTTATGCAACTGCACAGTTGTGGATTTATAGCCAAGTGTTATATTAACAATACCTTTATTTCATTTCAGAATTATTTTCAAGTAATGATCAGTTTTTAAATCTATGTTAACTCAAAGATGAAAACTCTTTATAATTTTTTGGCTACATCTTCCAACTATTACAGTAAATTTTGGGTATATTTTGCACACTGGAAAAAGGAAACTGAAAATACTTTTTGGAGATGTTTTGAACAAATTGAAATTGTATTTTAGATTATAATAAAAGCCATATTAAGTAAGTAAGCATAGAAATTTAGAAGTAAAGTTATGTCAAATGAAATTCCTATTTTCAGCAACAACATAAATTCTTTTCATCAATCAAAGACATGAATGTTAAATAAAGGATTTTAAAAAATACCAAGCTCTTATTTTATTACGTGGGAAAATTAAAATAAAACAAATTAAATTTTAAAAATTCTCTGTTGCTAATATATTGTATAATCAACGCTATAGTCATAAGAAAACTGATTATTCGTACGAACCATTTTTAGTATATTGCAGAATATTCCTAAAATCATTAATAACTGAGAATCGGGTCAGGAGGTAAATAAGAAATTACAAAAAGTATTTGTCCTTGGTGCTGTAAGTGCTTAAGTATTAAATGTTATGCTTGCACTAATGGTAATTGAAAGTTATCAGCTTATAATGTTATCATTTTTATTTGTTTTGAAACTTAATTGTTAACAATTATATGGAAAATATCAAAAATTTGGCATTAGAAAAATTCATATTTCTTTTTGGAAAAGCAAATACATAGAAAAAAAACTAGCAAAAAATATCAGTAAGAATTATAACACAATATTCTGATTTTACTTTAATGTTTCAGATACATGATCACTGCCCTTACAGCATCCAGGACAAATACTTTTTGTAATTTCTTATTTACCTCCTGATCCGATTCACAATTATTAATGATATTAGGAATATTCAAAATACAATAAAAATGGTTTGTACGAATAATCAGTTTTCTAATGACTGTTTTTCTAGTATACAAACTATTTTGTATTTAGCATTAAAATACAGTGCACTATTGTTATCGCTATGCTAAATAAATAAATGAATATTAAAATAAAATGACATAAATATTTACATCTTAAAAATATGTTTTGATTTATTTTCTGGATTATAACTCTAATGAAAGAGTTTTCATACCGTATAATTTTCTTTACGCTCCCTGTCTAGTGGAGCTTGAGTTGTAATAACGCCTGTTGCTGCATCGATGACAAACTCATAATCACTGTCTTCAGAACTCTCGTCATCTAGTAGCTTATAAGCTACTTTCCCATTAGCTGTATTGGAATTATCTGGATCGAATGCGACTACTTGAAATACTTGAGTTCCTACAGTTACATTCTGGTGGAAAAAAAACCAAATTGATTTTTAATACAGTTATAAAGCACAAGACAATAAAAGATATGGAAAATTATCAAGCCCTGTATTATCTGGGTAAGTGCATTATTGTCATTTCTTACTTATTCGTTTCACTTTGAGTATGTGCAAAAGTATGTATAATCATTCCTTTTTCTAATTCTGTAATATTCGTAAACGATTATAGAAAAAGGGAATCATTTTTTAATATAAGATAGTTGAAACCAAGAACCATGATAAATATAAAACGTCATAAAATGAACACAGTAATGCGAATTAACTATCTTGAAACCAAAAACCATGATAAGTATAAAACGTCATAAAATGAACACAGTAATGTAAATTAACTATCTTGAAACCATGAACCATGATAAATATAAAACCATCATAAAATGAGCATAGTAATGTAAATTTGCTGTCTTAATTAAAAATAATATTTTGAAGTGTTTTCTAAAATCATAAAACAGGGAGCTTAAAACAATTGCACAATGAATAACATAAATTAGGCTATCTACTTGACTTAAGATATCACTTTTCATTAAATTGCAATTTATAGTATCATCATTTTATGACTGATTTTTCTATTTTCTCTTATTTATTTGTTTCATCAATTTTTTTACACTAAATTCTGAGAGAATTATTTTCTAATAGGTGAAGTTTCAAATGGAAAATGCTCCATTTTGTGTGAAGTAATATTATAATATACGAAGAATATTGTCACGAATCTGTCTGCTTTCAAATGCTTTTTTTTTCTAGTCAATACTACTTTCTAATAGTTAGTAAAGTTAATTATTTTTATTGAATATCTTTTTTACAGTGCATTTCACTTTACAGTAACCAATTTAATAGAATAAATTATTTTACCCCTGAAAAGAATTGCAATGCAAATTTGTAAATTTGAAATTTCAAATATTTTTGGTGAATTAAAGGATTTTTTTAAAGTTTCTTGGATTTAAACTGAAGCACAACATGGAATTTCTCTACAAATGCATAAATTGTGCCAATACAGAATCCTTTCTTGGAGTTCATGAAAGTTGACTGAACTATCCTTCTACAAACATTATTTTCCACGAATAGTGGATTGATGGAATAACCCTTCGAATTCATTATTCTCCCATCCGAATTCCGAAACTTTTTGGGGACCGCGGTGGCCTGGTGGTAAGGTCTAGGCTTCAGACCCAGAAGGTTTCTATTCGAGACCTAATTCCCACGAAAAACGTTGTGAAGAGGGTCAGGAGTAGTTAAATCAGTCAGGGTCAACGATCTCCTGCTGTGGTTTGGAAATTTGGAGAGGATGGTGGGGCTCCAATGTCTTCCTCGGCATTCGAACAATGTTCAAAATTACAAGTTTTGTCGCAAAATAGCCCTCGTGTTGCTTTAAAACAGGAAGTTAACATATACTGAATTAAACTGTTTAAACATTATTATCATGCTGCTTCCTTGGAATATTTTTTTATTAACTGTCCAAGTCCCATTTATAAATTAAGAGCACTTACTTCGTGGATATACGCCACTTCTCCAGCAGTCGGCCTAATGAACTGTGGCACCCCGTCATTCGTAGAAATGTCTCCAATAACGACGAGAAGGTGACAGATGGAGCTCAAAGGTGGACTGCCCTTGTCTCTGGCTTCAATGATCACGGTGTAAGGATCGCTTCGGCCTTTGCCGGACAGAGCACGGATTACTGACACTACACCGGTCTCGGAATCAACGGCAAAAAAGCCTGAAAATAAAATTACGATTCATGCAAAATCAGTGTTTGAATCCACTGCAAAAAATTCAGAATATCAGATTACGATTCATGAATCCATGTTATTCAGTAAGCGAAAATGATTGGAGCATTTTTCAATCTGTCACTTTCTATTTGAATCTCTATGTACGAGGAATTCCTGCTTTGAATTTCAAAATTAAGAAACAATAATTAGCGAAAAAGTAAAGTAACTGTTTTTATTTATTTTTTTTGGCGTTCATTGGTATTTGTTCGCATTACTTTATCGATCCATATATGATTATATAGAAATAAAAATTAACCACGTAAAAAGAATTTTTTTCTTTTAAAGTAACAGTAGCTGTCTAAATTATAGATTGAAATATGAAAAAAAAACATTCTATAAAATAATACACTAATAAGACTCCTTGTTATAAAAAATGATTGATATTTTTAATTGTTATATGTTCATTTTTAAATATAACCATTTACCTTTTAAAATGTTTATATTTTTTAATTTATTGACATGAAGATGATTATTTTTATATTTGGAAAGCAATTTTTAATGAATTGAATTTTAGATTATTACACAAAAAGTGCATTCTTAAAAATTCAAAGGAGTTGACATCATTTAAAACCAGAATTAGTTTAAATTAGCAATTTGTAAAACTTTCTAATTCATATAAGTTTATATTTGAGTTTATTTCCGGAATGATAGTTTTAAAAAATCAATTAAATGTACTAACTCGAAGTTTTACTAAGAAAACTATCTTTTGCGATAATACATGCGATTTATTCGTATATATAAATGGTAATATATAAAATCATGATAGTATATGAAAACAAGTGATTTAAAAAGCATTTTTTAAATAATTTATAAGGGAAAGTTGTTAGAGAAAGTTGAATTTAAGCTTCAAGGGTAAGCATGTAAAATAAGACTTCTTTGCAGTAGAACATGTGAAAATAGGGAAGTCTCCGTCAGTGAATTAAATTATTTACAGTAACAAAACAATGAAGTTATATGAATAACAATGTTAAAAATTTTATGTAATATGGTATATACAGCAATATTCTACATATCAGAATATTTCCCTCCTTCCGCAAGTATCTGGGATAGCTCAATGATCATCGTCGTTACAATTCAGAGGCGCAAGCTTATGTCAAATAAATGACTGGCTATGGTAGAGCTCCTTTCGTCAAATATATGAAGGTAATTCGACATCATAGCTTTTATGATTCCATTCAGTAAGTGGGAAACTCAGTCATTAACTTTTCAATTTCTTATACGAGATGTTCCACGGTATTAAAAAAACAATGTCAAGTACAACCAAAAAGTCACTGAATGACTTAAAGTCATTCAAAGTGTTCAAAGGACTTTCAGTATGAAACGATGTACGCTTCGGGTTTATTCATTCATACAACCATAATTTTGTGCTATTTTAGCTTTTCACATGGTCTACATAATAAATTTTATTCTTTGGATCCTTTTCATTCCCATAATTTGCTCTTGCCAAGGCTACTATATGTTCATGACTTCAAAAAATTTACTTATTTCTGTATGTCTGACTCACACTTAAAGTTCACAAATGACATTGCAGAATAATGTAGATTCTCAATACTAATATTGCTTTTCTACTAAAGCATTTTACTCTTTTAACTAGCTGATACAAGATAAAGGAAATTGGAAACAGCAAAGCTAATCACCATACTTTGAATGAAGATAAAAAAAACTATATTAATAATAATATATTTAAAGCAGCTAAAATATTTTTCTTCATAATTAATAATTCATACATATAATTTTGTACTTACTCATAGGCTGATTTTCATCTTCTTGAAGTTTGTACGTAACTTCTCCGTTTGAACCGCTATCTACATCAGTTGCTTTTACTGTTACAATACTGAAATCAGTTGGCACATTCTCTGGTATCACAGCGGTGTATATCTCTTGGTTGAATTTTGGCGCATTGTCATTTTCATCGAGTATTTTGATGACAACCTACCAAAAAATATTGATGATAACACTGTGTAAAATTGAATTAATATTCTTAATTATGTTATTAAGTGATTATATAGTACTTAATATAATTCCTTTTATTTTGAAGTATTGTTTTTTCTTCTACTATGAACAGCATAAGAGAAACCAATAAACTAACAGCTCCCATATGGCGAATTGACCATTACTAAGAAATCTCCTTGCCTAACCATTAATCTATTCTCTAGTTATACAAGGAAGTTAAGAGCCTTGAGTTCAAGAACTTCATGACAGTCCTCTCAAATGGGCAAATCTTGTAATAATAGCGATTATTACAAGACTGGCGGCAAGTGATGTAATAATAGGCGATTATTGCATTCTTCTTATTTTTTTTACTCCGAAATATTCTTAAAACTAGACAAGCATCCAATAGATGGTGATTGAATTCAATCTATTATGATGAAAATTAAATAAAATATATCATAAACTATATTTCTTTTTCTGCATGTATATTGATGCCTTTGATGACAAAACTAATGATTTTATTTCAATAGCATGGAAAATTGAGTTTCAAAATGTTTAATGAAAATAGCCAAATAGTTTATATAAACTGATTTTCTTTCAATTCGTTTAAAAGTTATTTTTCTGGTTAGATGGGGACTTCTGGGTAAATTTGAGATAATTAAGAATAAGCTGTCTAAATGAAAAAAAAACTTTAATAAAAAAAGTGTGTTAGTTAAGTGCTCATATTTACAGGAATTCAAAAGCAGCCTCTTATATATCACCGATACACTGTTAAAAATTCCTAAACATAAAGAAAAGGGTTAAAGGCGTTAAGGTGTTCTTGTTGTCTTAAAACATCGCACCTGTGCCTTAAAAATTGTGCATAACAATACGTGCGCTGTACATATTGATGCACACTTTTTAACCAGACTTAAATATAATTGATTTTATTCTGTTATAGATATTACAGTTACAAATATATATTAAAAAATACTTTAATAACTTTTCTTTTATCTTTTGACTCAGTTTTATCTTTTTTCTTTTTAGTGCAGTTTCTCAGTTTTATCTTCTCTCTTTTTATCTTTTTAGCAGTATATTGATGCTACACCTTGAGAGTAGATTATAAATACATTGCATATAGGTTAATTTAACAACAAAGAAATTCTCAGAAATGTATAAATAATATCAATATATTTAAAATAATTTAAAAAAACATTTATTAAAACTCATGCGTGCAGATAAATCAGTCAGTCAATTGCCATCCCTCTGCCATACCCCATTTTTTCCAGTGAAAAATTTCAAACACTCTGGTCTGTTATATGTTATCTATAGGGAAAAACATGACATAGTTAACCAGTCAGAGCTGCAGAACTGAATTCGAAGCAATTTATTCCTAATGAAAAGTCATGATACTAAGATACGTCATCAATACTTTCAAGAAATTTATTCTAATCTCCCAGTTTCCCAAAATAAAACTTTAGGGTATCCGACTACTTTAAAAACACTGGTTTTCGACCATATTGGCAATTTTTTTAAAGTCTTATTATTTCTAGAAGTTCAGACTTTCCTCTTCTCAAAACAGTTTATCTTTTCAAGGAAGTGGAAGACCTGTCCTATCATCCAATGGAATTTTAATCAAAACAAATTTTTCAGCAAAACTTTTCTTTAACTTCAATATTAATTTTCATAAAAATTCTCCACCTTTGATATGAAATCTCAAAAACTAATAGAAATATTTACATAAAAATTTCAGTCTGTATTTTGAATGATATGGGCAATGAAAAGAGCCAAAATTTGCATTGTTGGTGAACTACTTTTTCATTTATAGGAGTTTTAAGAAAAAGAAAGTTGTGAATTTATGGCAAAAATGCATGTATACGTATATTTTTACCCATAACTTCTTTGCATCATAAAATGTTTCTTAGATTTCGGTTCATTTCATTCATCTTCATATTCCGTAACTTGTATAAAAAGAAAAATAGGATGGCTACGTTACAATTTTGTGTAGTGTTAATCGTTTTTGTTAAATTTCACTAAAAGTGACATATTTTCATATTTCTCAAAATATATTGCATTTTTAAATAATTTTTTGGGATTTATATTGTTTATAATAGATAATACATCTAAAAATTAAAAATGATTTTTAAAAAATCCCGTTTTTGAGCATTTTTTTTCGAACGTAGTCGGATACCTTAACTGAGTTTTCAACTTCAATAAATATTATTCTGTTTAGTCAGTCAATCAGTTTCTTCTATGTTTACTATACAAGTGTAATTTAAAATAAAACTTTATTTTATTTGAGAAGCTGATGTTCAGTTGGTTAACATGAATAAATTAATATTATTAGTATAGTAAATAACTAGCTGCTGCAGGTAGCTAATGGCAATACAATTTTTTAAAAATAAGGATTAATAAATATGGAATTAATAAGAATAACACAAAACGCGTTAGTATGTCATTTCTAGAATGCCATTGTTAAAATGCTATGTGACAACAGCATTAGTTTTTCTCATTCGTTTAAAGTATATTTGTGAATTCAGAATGCTTTTCAGAAAGGATTTATTAATTTATATCAGACACAACTAGTGCTGCCTGTAAATACGTAAAATGGATCTATAATAAAGTTAAAAGCAATATTGCTTCAATATTTTGCATCTTCATGACCAAGCATTTAAATAATACTAGTTTGAAATTTCTGATGATACTCTTAAGTAAATATCGGTTACATAAAAATAACGCACATAAACACTAGAATATTATATTCTTCAAAAACATGACAAAAACAACTATAAAGGAAAAAACAAAATAATTTTCTATAAAATAGTTAAAAACAAAACCTTAGATTTTTATCATTCCTGTTGTCAATGTTTTCATAAGATTAAAAAACAATAATCAATGTAAATCAGAAATATGCTTGATAAGATGTCAGAAGCGTAAGAAAAGCAGATATGCAAATCATGAGAAATAATTATGTAAACAGAAAAAAAAGTTACCATAAAAACTAAATTCACTTACAATAATTGAAGTCCTTCTTTGATTGGCTAAGCCTTTGGGATTATCTGTTGCTGTAATCTGTAAATTATAGGCTGCCTGTCTCTCCCTGTCTAACGTTGCATTTTCTCGAATTGATATTGTGCCCTGGAAATGAAAAGGATGTATTTGTCAGAGAAATGAAATACGGCATTCATTAAGCTGATAAACTGTTTTTGAATCAAGAAAAACTTACTGATGTATCGTCAATGTCAAAAACATCACTTCCATCTCCTGATATGGAATACCTGATTGTTCCGAAACCATCCTGGCTGTCTTTATCTGAAGCTAGTACTGTCAGGATGCTTTGAGGGTATTCTGCTGATTCAGAAATGCTGGTTGTGTAAGACTTGAAGGAAAAAAATTTACAGTAAATTTGGGAATATATGTCATAAAGAAAATTACATACAAATGTCTGAGTATTTAAATAAACATATAATTACATATATTGAAATTCCGAAAATTATAAACAATGCAATATATATTTTACTTTCAATTTTGATTGTGAGAATTTTAAAACTTGAGGATGGAAATTTCCATCATAATATTTAGTGAACAAAAAAATTATATTGAAAACAAATATACTGTAAATTGATGATTTCACGAATTTTTTAACAACTTTCACATAATAAGGAACGTAACTGCCGAGCAAAATCAAATGTTACAATCATTATAGAGAGTTTGAAGTTGTCAACTGTTTTATATGGCTGGAAGAAACGTGCGATTTTCCTAATATTTTTAATAACTAATCTGAGGGTTTTTTGCTAATAAAAGTGACAATGACTGGAAAAATTTATAAGAGAGGGACACTGAAGATTTTTCATCTGAGATTAATAGGTAAATTTGCACTATAATGGATGTTTCCATAATTTTTTAAAAAATTACTTATTATTATATACAAGGATTTTTAAAAACATTTTTCTTTTAACTTTTTAGAGCATGAACTATATCACCCTGATTTATTTCCCTCACAAAACTAATCATGCAAATAAGGATTAACCTTTAGAAAGGAAATAATGATTCATCTTACTGTTAAACATAAACTTCCGACTTTTATATATAAAATTAGTTGCATGTTTGATTTCATATGTCAGCAAATTTATTCGAGAAAAATCAATATATAAAGATTGCCAAAGAGCATACAACAAAAAAATTAAATTAAACCTAATTGTGCTTGGTAAAAATTTCAGTTTTGAAGGCTAAATTGCTTGAGAAAATAATAAAAGGCTTGTAACAATCACGGAAAAAGAAGCATAAAATAATTGTTACATAAAATTATTCAAATATTTTTCTAAAAATATTTTGGGTATCTAACGAAGGAAAAAACTTCGAAAATATCTGAATAAATAATCATTGTCAAATGAGATATAATTTAGTGGATTATCAAATGTTTAAAACACTAAAAATGTAATAAAGTTAATATTATCAAAATAGGTAAATAAGTCATTCGATAATTTCACTTATAACCTAAAATTTGCAATTATAGGAAGATATAATTAAAATAAGGATATAAAAAAACATTGCTTTCTGTAAAAATATGAATTGGAAATAATACCTTTATCTTCTGATTTTTCTCAGGAACAATAATATGTAAAAATATAATGTAATAGAAAAAAAATATTATGATTTAATAATCGGCAATAAAATAAATATCCTACACTATCAACATCTAATTGGGTTGTACTCGAGTTTCTGATAGCAAAACATTCAACTGTAATATTTAATTGGAATTATATCTGATAATTCTTAAGTTCATTTAATTTGCTTTATCTGTTAATAGAAAACGAATCAAGATTTCATAACTGCATTTTTATTTTCCGTTTGTCAGAAAATTGATGAATATAAAAATGAAATATAAATTCACAAAATCAGATCGAAGCAAAATGGTAAATTTATCACTTTCAATATTTCGTTTGCTATTTATTATAAGAATTTTACTTACATTTTGTGAAAATACAGGGCTGTTGTCGTTAATATCTTGAACATTAATAATAACTGATGCTTCACTTGATCTTTGATTTTTTGCTTCTCCGATGATAGCTTTCACTTTGAAACTTATATGTTTAGAAGGCAGAGCTTCAAAATCCAGCCGCCTGTTTAATGCAACCACACCTTCATGAAAGAAACATAATATACTTTTAAGTTCAAAAAATAGAATCATTTTCAATTTATGGAAATTTTTATTAGGTCTATTAAAATTTATTTCAATTTTTTAAATTTTGATGTTATCTTATTTTTTGGAGAGGCGAGCAACGCATAACATCTTTAACCTGGATGAAACTTATTTTTTCTGCAAAATGAGGTTGAATCTGAGAAAAATGATTGAACCATTTTAGAAGATTACGCAGGAATGTCGATTAAAAATATTTTATTCAATAATCTTTAAAATCTGGACAGCTTTTCTTTTCTTCAATAAAATCGTTAGAATGTTCTTCTTTCACTCATTTCTTAAGATATATTGATTTTTATCTTTTCATTACTTAGCTTTCAAGTCATATTTGCATCTTTAATGCCATTTTCCCGAATTCTAGATTTTGGTGAAACCATATTTTTAAAACCTTCATAAATTCAGTGAATAGTTTTTTTAGAGCATAGGAAAAATTCGATGCACAAATGCTCAAAAATAGCACTGCCGCAATACCAATACAAAAACAAATAGTAAATACTTATGAAATGATCTAAAATCAATCCAACAGCATGATAATGCTCAGAATGCAATTAAAATTTTTTTACAACTATAAATCCAAATAGAGAAATTTTGTTAAGACTGCACTGCCTTTTGAAATTCATAAATGGAGAGAAGAATTTTCTAGAAGGATCTCTGTATCTCTGTTTCTAATAGGAATATTGGGATAAATCTTTAATTTTCTAAGATTTTTAGTTTTTCTTTTCAAAATTGTCAAATTCACCTTCGTATTTGTCACTAAATCGCCATTCAACAATTTGACATCTATTTTCTATCAACCAAAAATATTTGTAAATTTCCAAATAGTTTTAAATAATTATATGCCTAGCAGACTTTTTTCTTTACTGGTGTTCTGCAAGTAAATTTTAAATAAGTTCCAGTATTAAATTGCTGAAAATATACAATGAATTGTCTTCAACAAGCTAAAAGAATTAAAAAGTGATTATTTTATTCCTTTACCTGAAACTGGACTGACAGAGACATAATTATCAGGATCTGAACCAGATATCTTTTCGAAGTGATTGACAACAGTGTGTGTGAGAGGGTCCCAAGCCGATAATGTGAGCAGAGTTGAGCCAATCATAGTTTCCTCTGGTACTGTGATTTCGATTACAGGATGAGCTTGTGTCCAAGGTGGTGAAAATACGGGGTTCATTTCTCCGTGAGCCCGAATGTAAATCGTCACTTCCACTACGAATACAAATAAGGTTAATGGAGATCAAAATATTCCAAATTGTTATGAAATTGCTCCATTTTAAAAATTTACAGTAGCTTGGAGCTTTCAACGTAATTTTACTAACATATCATGGGGTAAAATAAAATAATGCATGATTGCTTTCAGTTAAAAGTGCTTGCATATGATCTTATCGTTATTTTAAAATAATATGCAATACACTCCCTAGTATCTGGTTCTCGATTATCCGGCTTTCGTACTATCCGGTCTAGATTTCTTTGTAGCAATTAGATGGGGAAGGAAAAGCTTGCATAGGCAGAATTTCCAAGATATTGGAAGCTGACATAAGCTACGATCTTCCAACATATTATGTGCAAAATAGAAGTTGTGATAAGGAAGAGTTCTGCTCGTTGTTCATTGTTTCATCAGCGTATAATGGATATCATTCATTCCTCATTCTGATTGTAAATGCACAGTATGCACATTCAGTATTCATTAATTGCTTTTGGAGTATGCTTACTGCTTTTTTAAGTATAACACAATGAATATTTCAAAATGGGTGATAATGGGAAAAAATGTAGCAGTGACTATGGTAGAGAAATTACGCGCTATTAAGTGACTAAATCCAGGCGTATAGCAAAACCCGGCAATTACTTCAATGATTCACCAGGCCACGTTCACTAACTTGAGGTAAATGCAGCGTTTAATACTCAATAAGAAGTGAGAAAATATGTATTATAAAAATGAGTTCTGGTATAAAAACTTTGTCTTCTGGTATTGGTAGACAAAGTAATTAGTTCATAGAGCATCGGCCTCCCCAGCTTTTTTGTAATCCGCCCCACCTACTCGCCACAATAAGTTGAGTACTCGGGAGAATACTGCATTTAAATAAAATTTCATTTTAAGCATTGATAGTATATTATTTGGGTAATGAAATTTTATCTTTTAAATTCATTTAATTTTATGAAAATTATTTGATTTCATTGGGATCTTCCTTTTTTCTAGAGCACATAGATGCATATTAAAACACCATTCATTTACTGCTAAATTCGTTCTTAATTTTTTATGCACTATCAATTTCATTTATCACTATTGGATTTTAATTCTTTTGAAAAATTTATATTGAACAATTTAGAAATTAAAAATTTTGAAGTAGAAGCTATATATATCTCAATTCTATTTTTTTCCGTTTTGGGAAAGAAAGGCAACATATCAATTATTATAACCAATAAATTTAAATTGAAAATGTTCCTTTTGTGTAGTTATCGCAATTTACAGTTAAAACATATGGCTCTTAAATATATTACATGTTAAATAAAACGAGAAAAATTTGATTTAATAAATTTATACCTAAAGTTTTCTGTTCTCTTCCAAATGTTATATCCACAGCATTGAGATCCACCGCTTCAACAGTTAAAATAATCACAGAAGCTGAATTGTATTCCAATGGCTGGTTAACAATAATTTTTCCAGTTGTTCCATCGATTCTAAACGCATTCTTGGGGAATATAAGGTTAAATGAAATGTGATGAATAATTACAAAATCTCTACAGTATTATGAAATAATTGAGAAAAACTATTAAAGAAATGAATTTAAATAAGCAAATTCAAAGTGAATTAAGGAATTATAAATTTTTCAAAAAAGCGTACTGCTCATAGGCAGTAAAGGTAGATGTAGTTCGTTATGAAATTATCTGGTCGATTAAAATTAAGAATTAAAATAATTATTATAGTAAAATTTGAAGATAAAACAGAAAACGTAGTTTATCATTTCACAAAATCGAGTGCTGAAAAATTTATATGAATTAATTCCTTTTGAATATAAAGTTTAGAAGATATTTTTAAAACTCAGTATAATATTACAAGATACTAAAAAGTTCTAAAAAGAAAAAGTTTCAGAATGAAATAGATAATAATTGTTTTTAATTTCAAAACTCATCATAGATTTTATCATTCTCCATTTGGCTCAAACCTAAAATTTCTTAAAGTTGCTTAAATAAATTTTGAATTTTAAAAAAAATTACAAATTCCCTCTCATAATTTCATTGTAGGACTGCTTTGTCTATATAAATATTTATAAAGATTAATGCTTCTTTAACTTATTATACTTAGCAGATTTTTATAATTAAAAGCATTCATGTAACTGCTTGAAAACTGGTGATATACCTTATAATTATAAGCCGAAGATGTCACGACTGAACCAGTTTTATCTCTGGCTACAATAGGTTCAACTATTGAGTAACGCAATTTGGCATTTTCATCCGGGTCTGTTGCTGTCACAGTGAGGACCTCGTCTCCAATGCTGGCACCTAAAGAAGATAAAATGAATATTTCATTCAATAAACTAATTTCAAAAACAGAACATAATTCAGGATTGCAAAATGATTAATAGTTTAATTTGCAACAAAATTATTTCTCATCCTGAATAACGCAACATTCATATTACATAAAAGAATATTCGTTTTTAACAAAAGCTTTTACGGTAACAATATTCAGATATCGAAATAGCTATATTAAATATTAGAACAATGAAAGAAAAGCTTACTTTCAGAAATGTATTTCACATAAGACTCTTCGGAGAATTTAGGGGGCTTGTTATTGACGTCTTCCACTGATATAGAAACTGTAGCTGTGGCTGTTTGCTGTACTGGGTTACCTGCATCAACGGCGTGCACCTAAAATAATAAGTAAGCCATGAATTAAAAAAATATTAAGTAGGTGCACAATTACAGATGTGAAAATGTCTACATTCCACACAGAAAAATATAAGAAGCTTTAGAATTATTGTTTAAGCATTTCAACTAAACATCAGTTTTCAACTAAGGATCAGACGGGGTGCTCGGTTGTATACAAGAAGTATGAGACATAGGGTAAAATAATAAAAGAACGTTTTAAAATAACATTTTGAATTTTTTCCTTGCTTAACAAATTATATGATTAATTACTTAAAGCATTTATCTAAAAATTAAAATTTCTTGATAAAAATGTTTTTTTGAATTAAAAATGTAGTAATTAAATAATAAATGCGTGCATTAATTAATTGTTAATATATTCAAATTTAATTAAAAATAAAACTATCTGCACTTGGACAACGCCAGATAGACTTCCTTTGAATGGACTTAATCCATTAACTAATCAAATATTTAACAAAATCAGTTATAAATATCTATTAAAATTCGATAGCTGTTTATAAGGTTTATTAAAACCACATACCAATTTTCAGGAGTTTAGAAAAATATTTTTGAATCATTGTGTTTACAGATTGACAGATATTATTTTAAAAAGATGCTTCTTTACATAAAAACTTGATGAGAAGTAAAACAAAACTTTGTTCTTCAAAATATGTTGTTAAATTTTTTTAACGATTTCAATTCTTTCATTTTTCTCTTTGTATATTTCATATACAAGAAAGTAAAAAAAAAAAAAGAAGAAGATTGTTGTTTCTTATGGCACTTGCCATTGGACAAGCCCGCTGTTACGAAGACAGCGTTTTAAGACGATAGGGTTCGTCTCTTGTTTTAGTAGTTTGAAATAGTACGACTTTGCTACTCACGCATCTCTCGTTCACTTGCACAACCCCATTTTACAGGAGGGCACATGCATACACCTCGCTGATTGAACAAAGGATGAACAACTATGCCTGAACCGGGACTCGAACTCTGGACACCAAGGTGACGGGGAAGGTGCATTACCCCTATGCCAAGATGCTGGCTTTAAAAGCTCGCTGACAGTTATCTGTCAATGATTTAAGCCAAAATGAAAGTTTGTTTTTTCAGTTGCGCCATCAAAGGCCAATAGTACGCTTTAGCTTCTGCATTCGCTTGCATAACCTCTTTTACATGGGGGCACATTCACACCACACCTCACAAAAAAATTAGTAAAGCGCAGTAAGGGTGCAAACAGGGATCATTGCACAGTGAGGGGGCTTAATAGTTTTCATCTTGAATTAATTAAAATGTTTATGTGGTTTATTTGTGAAAGAATATATATTTTCTGAACAAAAAAATTTTTTTAAAGTATTTAAGCCTTTTCATAAGAAATTTTTCATTATGCCAAAGTAGTTTTTGAAGTAAAAGAAGAATTCTTTACTATGATGCTGTAATCAAGTCCATAAACGTCTCTATCCAGATCTGCTCCAGACGCTACAGCGATCAGTCCTGATTTTTGGTCGAGGACGAAGTTATCTTTGGCTCCACTGTGAATGAAATAACTAATGTTGGAATCGGGTCCATCGGGATCTGTGGCAACTATTCTTAAGACGCTAGTTCCTATAAAGAAATATGAGCATGTGTAATCGATATTTTCGGTTAGTTACGTATTAGTTTGGACTACCATCTCTTGTTATTCAGTTATGCATTTAGATGGGTCACATTATCCAATAATTGAGGAAAATATCAATTTTTTCATAATTATCTTACTTTATGACTCTTACCTTTCAACTGATTTTATAAAAATATCAAAGGTTTGTTAATTTTTTCTAAGTATTAAGCAGTTTTTCTTTTATGGACACAAACGAAATATATTTACAAATTGAAACGTGAAATAACCTTTTGCTTCATGTTCTTTAGCCTTTTTTCCTTTCATACTTTAAAAAAACTCTGTTTAATTTATTAAAGTTTAATAATAAAGCTCTTTAAAACAATATGAGGACTATTTTGGAGCTATCCTTGTAATTTTGAAGTGCTGTCAAACGTCGTTCAAATCACTAAAGACTTTTTTTATTTACAGATAATAGAGACTTCGTATTTTTACCATGTTTACATTTTGTATCTGATAAGATTGTGTTTACAATGAGCGAATGGTTGTTTAGTTTTTTTTAATATGCTAAGGAAAAGTAAAATATTCTTAATTTCACCATTCATGACTATACACTAGTCATACGTTTTGAACACTTATATTTCAAAAACGTATGACGAATCTTAACATAAATATACAAATTTATATAAGTATTTCAGCAAATTTAAAAGTAAACGAATCAAAAATTTTAAGATTGAAAAAATTGTTTGAAATTTTTAAGAAGCGGAAAATTATTTTAAACTTAAATTTTATCTACAGGGCTGTTCTAAGATTTTTTTCTGGTAAAAGGGATTCTGTTTGAGAATCATTATACAATACTATTAAAATTACCTTGTTACTAATAAATTCACTGAAACGGTGCCAGGACATATTAATTTCCGTTACATTCCTTTTTGAAAAAAAAATGATTTCAAAATGTTAGGAATTTACCTCCTTTCGCATTTTCTTTTACACTCACTCGGTATGGAAGATTAGAAAATTCGGGAGCTCCATCATTTTCTTTCTAAAAATATAGAATGGTTATTAACACATGAAAATGTACTTGCCTTTTCGCATTTTAATTTGCATATAAATTTTTTATAATTTTCAAAATGAATTCAGTTTGTGTTCTGTTCATTCATTCTATTCTGGTTTTTAAAATGAATTATTTTTATATAAAGAAAGCCCATTTCAAGAATGATAAAGTCATAAATTTTGAAAATAGAAGCAATTCAACTTTTATTATTCCATCGGAAGACGTAATGCAAATTGTTATTTTAAAACTCATAATGTGTATAAGATGAAGTAATTATTTTTCATGTGGCTTTTTCAAATTGTCATACAATAACAATATATTTTTGATTAAAAAAAGCAATTATATCCATTCTCATGTATGGATCTCTCTTATAGAAGTGGGATATAAAACTAAATATAACAAAATACAAGACTTTAGAATAAAGTTATTCGTTTTATAAGAAAAGCAATTAGATTAGAAAACTGACTTAACACTCTGAGTTAAGAATACAAAAAGTAAAACATTATATTATTAAACTGATCTGAAATCTTTTTTTCATGTATTTCATAACATCTTAAAAGGATTCACTCAATTCAGTGATTCATTCTCAACTTCTGTTTATTGAAGAATTTGTTATGTGAAGTTTCCTCTAATTAAAACTACAGAAGGGTTTCTCTTCAATTTTCATAACACAACATTGTTTTTATGTCATACCGATTTCTTTATATTTTCGTTGAAATTTCTATAATATCCTTATCATCCACACTGACTGTGTTATCAATACCACAGCTTCTTTTTTTCTAGTGTCTTTTTTCTGTCATAGGGTCAACATTAATGACTGAATTGTAAAAACAAGAGGCCTTTTAACAATACCATTACCATATAAAACGTGCAAAAATAGGTGCTTGTTCGTTTGTTTGGGATTTTCTGGCAAAGAGCCCTGATATTGACCACGCTGCGCTAAAAATGCGTAAAATTACATCATTTTCTAAGTCATAGAAGGGAATATGAGGGGAGTCCCTAAAATGCAATCAAGATTTAAATGATTGGGTGATTTTTATGAAAATTTATGAATATTAAAAATTCAAAGAGTTATGAGGTATGTAATCAAGCAGGAAAGACAATTGAGAATTTTGAAAAAATTTTATCCCTGAAATTTTGGAAATCTGACAGTATATGTTGGACAGACATTTGACAATGCTATCTCGAAGATGGTTGTTCGCCTGGCATCAAGTGAATATGGGTGAATCTAGTACATTTAATGCGCAAACGAGTTAAAATAGTATATGTTTTTCTGTTAGCTAATCAGGACCAAATTTGAAAGTGGGTTTTGAAAATAATAGGTTTATTGTTAGTCTTCAGGTCGCACTATCTCTACCATTTAGAACAAAAAAGCATTTTAATATGTTTCTTTATGTCATTCACGGGAATACAAGCAACGATTGAAGAAAACACCAATTTGTAAGCTTTGTATGCCTTTACATATAAAAATAGCTGCAGTTTTCTTGTTCTATTGCCTCCTTCAATTAGCCGAGGTCTTATGCGTAAACCAAATTATATGTATGTCAGATCTGAAACTGCGATACAACCTTCCTTCAACAAGGGGTTTTAAAACATGATACAATATTATCATAACCATATAAATGGTACTGTTTACATTTCTTCTATATTATGATTTCAATATACGACACAAATTAATTTGTTATTGGAGAATCGGATGGGAGATTGGGATAGTCTTTCCTACAATACGGCAGCATGGCTCTAAAACATTGCTACATTACCCTATGTCAGTTTTACCATGATTTCGATACAAGAAAAAAATTAATTTATTATTCGAATATTAACTGTGAAATTGGGACAGCCTTTCCTACATTATAAAATTTTAAGAAATGGCTACCATATAATCTGGTACAACTATAGTGATATTAAAGTTTTGATCGACAAAACGAATTGGCCATATTGTAAAATAGCTTGATGTGAATTTGCGGCAATGTCTCTACAACAAGGCCTTCTAACTACTTGGTTACAATATAACAAGGTACAAAAATATTCACATTTTTTTTCTTTTGCATAGTATTCTAACATTTATTCTGTAATTATGTTCCGAACAGGATAGAAAGGTGGATTTTCCTAATGGGGCACATTTTTATCTTATATATGCGTATATTTATTATCAATGACAAATTAAAAAGACGTACATTTTAAATATAAGTAAATTGATTTTGATTTCATACATTAAAGTATTTTTATTAATCCTTTTTCTCAATGAATTCAGGATAATCTTTAATTGCACAACCAACTTCAAAATATGACATCCATTACACATTTAGTGAGAGAAAATGTTCTCCAAAAAACTGATATTATGTAAAACTTAAAGCATTGGTACTTTATGTAGTAGAGCAGATAGTTAACCACTTACTTTGACTTTTAACACCAACTTTGCTGTCGAAGACAAAGGCGGTTCCCCGTGATCGGTTGCTCTGATGATAATGTTCAATAGTCCTATTCCTAAAGGAGTTTCGGAATGCTTCAAGGGACGAGTAAGAGAAACTTCCCCACTTTCAGGATCTATTGCAATGGCTGTGGGATCTGCCAATTCGCTCGACATAATGCTGTAAGTGACTCTGCCATTGCCTTGACTTGGACCATCTGAATCTGTGGCCTAAATGTTTAAAAAAATTAATCTGGTTAAGGATCCTAAATATTTATACTAAGCAGGCTTTTTCATTTGTTTCTGAATATACGATTTCAAATGAAGAAATTAAAAAAAAAATATTTATTCAGAAATTTGCTTTTTTGTGTGTAATCATTTGTTAATAAATTACTTTCCGAGATGTTAAAAACTTTGAAATTTTGTAACCCAATTATCCTTAATGCCTTTAAGTAACGTACCCAATTTTACCTTTTAAAATATTATGAAAATATGCTGGAAGTTTTATTGCTTGTTATTGCCAAAAGAATATATATATTGATAATGTTATTAAACATAGAACATGCTCATAGGAACAGGGGAACTAATGAAAGTAAATAAATACATTCATATTTCTTAGAAGTGGCTGTTTGCTCAATTTTCTTGCTTCCACGATTGAGAATATTATGTCTTATTCCTTAATCATGAATTGAAAATTACGACTTGAAAACTGTGGTACTAAATTATCGCTGATCCCGAGTTTTTGGGATATTTTTTATTCAATTGAAGTCTAGCGGTGTTAACTAGAGACAAACTGTTTTTCAAGCCTTTAACCACATTAAAAACGAAATGTGTTTTTTAAAACATTTTCGCAGGGATTTAATCAACAAATGTTAGTCAAAAAACATTCCAAAATCTCTTTTTTAAAAATCAAAGGTTAAAGGAAATTTTTAGATTACCAAAATTTATTTAATAAAATAAATTTAAATTGAAAATAGTTGTATACTTTTTTCTTTTCTATACATATTTTGGTATTTGTAATATGGCGCTGGGAAATAATGATTTTTCTCGTGAATCAATCTATAATTTTTAAAAAAATATCAAAAATCAGTAATTTAAAAACAAATAATTTTGAATTTATATCAAAAAAATTTTAAGATTACAATTTATCGAATTTTCTTTTCATCAAATTAGTTAAATAATTCAGATATTACTTATGTTGCCTAGTTATAGCTTCTATATATATTCAAATATTGCTTGTAGTTTTTAAAATCATTTAAATTCACTTACACTCAAATATATTAGGAAAAATCAATGAATTTTAACATGACGCATTTTTTAAATGTTTCCTTCCCGTACGTATTATTAATTATTTTTCAAATATTCGTTGACTCATAGCAAGCGATTTAAAAGAAAATTTAAAGTTGTATATTTGCAAATTCATTGGGTTTGGAAATAAGATAAGTAGTTGAATTCCTTCATCAAAGACGATCTTAACAAATAAATTATGTTCTCAATAACAATTAAAAATCATTTATTGTTTCTAACCTAAAAACCCCAATACTTTATCCATAAAATGAATTTCTCTTTCGAATATTTCGAGAAGAGAGAGACAATTTTGTCCAATTTTTTTAAAGGAAATTTTAAGACATTTTCAAAGAAAAGTCATATAGTTTCAAAACGTATGAGTGAATGAATTATTTTGCTTTTTATCGATGGAATTTTTTTGTATCTTTGATTTCCTCGTCTATGAAAATATTTAAATGAAATATATGATCATAATATATTGTTTTACCTTAATAAACAATGGTGGTAAGATTTTTTCAGTATTTTCCAACACTTCATGCGTGTAGATATCCTTGGCGAACTGAGGAGCATTGTCATTCGTATCTGTTACTTCCATAAACAGATTAACTGCCGTGACTCGCCCACCTCCGTCCATTGCTTCGTAAGTCAAAGAATAACTTTTCTGTGCTTCATAATCCAGACACGTGATCTGGCCACAGTTCGACACAATTATTTCACCAGTGTCTGGAATAACTTCGAATCTGAAAGCAAAAATAAAACTTGAAACTGCTTTCTTAAAGGTGACATAAAATAAACAAATGCTTTTAAATGTCTCAATTGAAGCTAAATAAAAGGCACGAGGTGATATGATTGCTGTTGTGTTCCATTTTGATGAACTTAACAGTACTTCATAGCATTCTGCGAGGACACAAACGGCATTCGAATGGTCATTTTGTCATGATCCTTTTGAATAGTTTTGGTGGATATGTTCATTTCAAGTGTTTTCTTCAGTATGTAATAAACTTTTTTGGAAGACTTTCGACTGCGTATATGACATTAGGTCAACGCTTTTACTTTTTTTCACATAAGGCCCCTTTCCAAGGTTTGTGTAAATTACCATAGCCCCTGAACATAACAGGCCTTGAAACACTCATAAGGGCAGACCTTTTAAATTTCCCCAGTCAGCCAAGCTCAATATCTTAATTAATGTTTTGCTAGGAATAAAACAATAACAATAACAGGGCGGAATGTAACAACATCATGGAAGACATAATGGCATTTTGTTGGAAACAAAACAATTACAATAATATGGAAGAACATAACAACAACAGGGAGGACATATTAGCGTTTTGCTAGGAATATAATAGTAGCAATAACTATAACATGGAAGAACAAAACAGCAAGGCAGACAAAATTTCGTTTTGCTATAAACAGTATTTTCATATAAAATTCTCACACCGGAAAAGGCTATACTAATACTTCTTCTAACAGTGCCTTTAGATGTCAGATACCTGTGATACATGGAACTGTATTTGAATGTAGAAATACGACACATTCAAAATGATTAATATTAATTTAGTATCAAGATAAAAAAAACTAAGCAGTTTTATTTAGGTACTTGCTATGCTAAGCAAGTCCAAGATAAATGAAATTAGTTTCTTCAAATCATTTGAATGAGTGAAACATCAAATGGAGGAACTTAAGGAAACAAAGCAGGCAAAATACACAACAGAGCTTGAATAACACAGTGTAATGGATTCAAAAGAGAAATGCATTAATTAGATCGTTAATTTAAAATTTCTATAAACGACCAGATCCTTTTACTAGTATTGTTTCTACCCACATCTTAATTCCTTTCTCAATTAATTTATTACAAAAGATAAAACAATATGTGTCACAAAAATCAACTTACTTGTCTGAACCGAATCCTTTTAAGGAATAAGTTATTTTTCCAAACGCACCGCTATCTTTGTCACGTGCCTAATAAGAATAAAATGTACCACGTTAAAGTAACCCTTAACTCTAATGAATTACAGTATAAAAAAATAATTTTTGACATTTTAATACCATTACTTACAGGCAATATAAATACACTGGTTCCTGGCGCAACATTTTCTGGTACATGCAACGTGTATTGATCTTTTTCGAACATGGGAGCATTATCATTGGCATCTGTTAGTGTAACAGTCACAACAGCTGAATCACTGGCGAATCCTTCTTGGATCGTTTTAACCTTTAAATATGTTTGTTACAAGTTGAATATTAATAGTAAGGAAATTTGAATGGAAGTTGAAAGTTTTAGTCTGAAACAATTGCAACAAGATGCAAAATTTCTTACTTTGAATATGAATAGTCGCTTATCTGGCTTTTCATAATCTAATTCATTGGCGTTGATGACACGAATGATTACAGGGGTCCTTCCGATGGCAACTGATGGAAATACTGCGAACATTCCTTCTGAATTCAACATGTCTTCCAAAATCAGTTCAAATTTGGCATTATCACCCTACAATTATATTACGACCTGGTTAATATGCGATATTAATATTGAACAGCTATGAGTAAAAATAAAAATAAATCACTTAACTACATGCATCACATAGTTAAGTCAGTTTTTATTGGGATCACATCAACTATTTCCTCTGTAATAGCAAATAGACATTTTTTCTCACATCATAAAATACACTAATATTCAAAACTTTTACAAAGAATTAAAACATTTATAATTTTTCACAAACAATTATATTTTTTTAGAAAGTTTTTATTTAATTTCCTTTTTTTCTCTTTATTAAATCTTTTTTGTAAATCTTATATTTTTGATCAGAAGATGTTGGATTGAAGATTTTTGTACAAGTTTACTCTTAACACTTGGCATGCGGGTATAGTTCGCCGCCAATTTACGCGTGCAGCGGACGTTTTCTGTACTAAATAGGTATTTTTACTTGACCCGCGCTCTAATGACAGAATGCAAAAAAGCGTAAAAATATGTTGCCCGCATGCCAAGTGTTAATAATATATGTGGCCAAATTAAACTTTTGAACCAATCAGCATCAATGAAACAAACAGACGAAGAGAAAAGACAAAATTAAAAAAGCTTGATTATTATTCCAAATTTAACTTACAACACATTTATCATAAGATTGTGTTATATATTTTTAACAGGAAAGTTTTAAAAGGAGCTACAATTTTTTCATTTGACCAAATCAAATTAAATGGCGGCGCTAATAATTTGAAAAATTATTAACATCAAAGTCTTTGTTAAATTATTTAAAAATATAATGGATATATACAATATTGAAAGAAAGATAGTCAAATAAATTTTAGAATTTGAGAGGTAAAGCCGATTAAAAAGAAATGTTGACTAAAACTTTGATTCAGATCTAAAATTTTGGTGTATAGCAAATCAAATGCAAAAGTTTTGTTCTTCTATCCTGCTAAGTGTTTGAATGGCAGGCAAACAGAATGTGCATTTGTGATCACTGAGCTGCGCAGTATCGGCAGAATTTATTTGGTCGACCGTTGTATAAACAATCATTCAGCTGTATCCAATGTCTAATGTTAAGGCGACCGGGCGAAGCAAGGGCACTGCATGTTTTAAACAGGCTTGTTTCGTGATCATCCTTCCCTAAATAATAAATAGGCATTCATACTAAATTTTAAGAAAAGTGTTGAGGTGGAGATGGTTGTTGTTGTAAATGGTGTAAAATATTGAATCGAATTGAACTATCGAAGACAATTTTTTTATCAGCTATAATTTTTTTTTCATAATTTGCATGCAAAGAAATATTTCAATGCATCGTTAAGTGCTGAACTGTTTTGCCCGAGTGCCATACGTGCATAGATTTATCGAATTTTGATAGTTTTACCAAAAAATAAACCATTCATTTCAATTATAATTCAATATTAAAATTACTTCGAATGCATAGATAAGTCAAGTATTCAATGGATTTGAATGAGAAAATATTCCTAAAATAATCTAATCTAAGTGACATCTAATTAGTGAGGTAAGAAAATAAAGCAGTTCTGCAAGTATCGTTAAAATTCATCAAAACTTATCTAATAAAAAGATTAGATTAGATAAGCTAGTTATTGATTTAATGTTATACAAAATTCTCATGAATAATATTGTGCTTGTTAAGAAAATATTATTATTACCACATCCATATCAGTAACAACAAGGTTGAGACCAGGTAGCGGCGTATTGGTTCCGATATCTTCTGGAATTGTAACATTGAATTCTCTTTCATTGAATAGGGGAGCTTGATCGTTGACATCGCCAACGACGATAGTAACATTTGATGTGGTAGATTCTCCAACAGGCAAACCATCAACGAGTTCTATGGCCTAGAATACAAATGAGATATATAATGATGCCTTTCATTTATAAATTAAATGTTGTAGAATAGAATGAAAAAAGGAAGAATTGTTGATGAAAACTTTTTATTCGATTTTATCTATATAGCAATGTATTATTTTACGATTTTCCTTGCTCTGGTGTTAAATATTTTGAAGCAAACTTAATTACAATTTAATGGCTCTTATTTTTACATTTTTCAATGGATTTTTATATTTCTTCACATATTTTATAAAAGTATATAATTCGTTTTTTTTTGTTTTGTTTTTTTGTTAATCTTTAAAAATATTTCCTTGAACATTAAAATTTCATCTGTGCATAGAATGGTACAAATGAAAATAAGGCTTTAAATTAAAATAAAACATTAGAAGTGGTCAGGCCGAAACTTTCTCACAAAATCTCTAATAAAGATATTGACTTCTCTTTCCTTCGCACAGAATTACAAACCTTGAATAAGGTTAAGAAAGCCATAATTGCTCGTTTTCATTTTTGAAAGCCATGAGAACATGAGAGTTTTCCATTTCTTAATATATTAAGGTCCAATAGTTTGCATAAATAGTATACTGTTGGCGTTCAATAGTTCAGAGAGAGTCTATTAGCATGGAATTATTATTGGTTTCTTGACGATTAATTTGTTGCATGCAATAAATACAAAAGCACAAAAAAATCATGAACTGGCTCCCTTTGTGTTAAATGGGTGAATGAGGTAGAAAATAAAATATGTATTCTGGATGCAATTGGTTTTCATAAACTGACACCAAAATTTGATATAAAACTGCATTTATATTAACAAGATAATATAATGTATTACATTTATTTAAGACATTGAATTTTTGTGTTATCGGGTTTACATGCATACCAAAGTACAGACTGATAGACAGTCACTCCTTTAGAAGATTTGGTTCAACAAATGATAAGGATTTGTTTATTAGATGCAGTAAACCTATGATATGCATACTAAATTTTATTTATCTTGTTCCTTATGTTTTGTAATTATCGTGTTCAATTCTACTTTGACTTCGGACACTATCTAGTCAATCACTTCAATAGTGAATCAGATAGACCACCTTTGAATAAAATTTGTTCAGAATTTTACTCAAATGTAATTTAGTCTTCAGGTTAAATTTCATATGTGTAATTAAAAGCACTTTAGAGCTCGTTTGAGCTTTCGCGTTCAAACAAACATAATTCCAAGAATGTGCTTCTCAGACTCAGGAAGGAATGACGCAACATGATTCGTCGAAAGTTCTTGACGAACTAATTATTTTAATGATTGCAGAGTGTTTTCTTTCTATTCTTCGTAAGCTAGATGGGGAAAAATAAAAATTGGGCATGACTTATATAAAAATTCATTTGGTTATTTTAAAATTATGTCATTACAAGAATTGACGGTAATTATTTTGAATTAACTATAGTATGTTTGAAAGAACTATTTCTTTATTGCTATTTTGCATAGTAGAAACGTGAAAATATTTTTTACAGCTTGGCCAGTACTGGTCTTGTGCAATGAAAGTCATTCAATCATTAAATATTCAACATTTGTTATTTTCATCTATGCCAAATATTCAAAATTCAATACTCAACCTTTACACGAAACATGTAGAGTCCACCATTGTCCAAAATTTCTTCATTTTCTCTGTCGATGGGATTATTCGTTTGTAAAGTCGTTGTAAAGACTTTTCGATCGTCCTGAGTTATTTCTCCTAATCGAAAATACCCATTGTCATCTGAAAAATATATATATAAACTATCGAAAATGCTTTAAATGATTTTTTTAATTTCTAAAAATGTAATTCAGCAAATTATTGAAGTATAGGGATTCAATAAATAGATTTAAAAAAATGAAAAATATATACCATTCTCTATAAATAACATCAATTCTCTAGGGTCTCCTGAATCTCCATCTCGAACAACCAGATTCAGTACTGAAGTTCCCTAAATTCAAAATTAAATTCTAAGTATGTTTTATATACTCATACTAAATCAAAAATAAAAGATTTCTTACTAAATAAAAGGGGTGTTCAAATGAAAAGGTACGAAACGGCACAGTGGGTATAAATGAAGATTTTATTCAAAGTATACGCCATTGGATTGAGCACAACGATCTCATTGATTAGCGAGCTGAATGATTCCTTGTTCCCAAAATTCCAGATAAACTCTTTTTCATTCAATAATTATAACCGTTTGTAATCGTTATATTCATTTTGAATTACCCCGTATGTATATTTATTCTGAAATTCAGTTTCACTCAAAAACTCATTAGTGATCAAATGTAATAAGCATTATAAGGGTTCAATGCAATAATTTTTTTAATAATTCAACTTTACTTATAGTGAGTTATTAAATCCTTTTTTGGCTTAAGAATGAAATTAAAGACAGGTAATTTAAGTTTTATCTTTGATAATGATAACGCTGTAATCGTTTTTCAAATTTGACAAATTTGAAAACGCAATACAAGTGATTAGAAAATAAAATCAAAGCTCATAGAAATTTATGAAGATATATTTTTAGAAATTTTTGAGTATGTAATGCAATTGTCTTCCACGCAAAATCATTTATACTTATGTGCATGCAAATCTTGCAAACAGGAATTAAAATACAGCCTATAATTTTCTAGAAAAAAATTAATTCATAACAGATAAATTTTAACCCAAAATTATTTTGGGATTGATCTCTTAGAAATTCCTGTCAGAAATGTATGTTGAATACATATTGAATTCTCACCTGAACGCTGTTCTCCAAAACTGTTGCCGTAAACGGAGCGTTTTGAAAGAGTGGTGGCTGATCTTGAACGTCATTGATATTTATTAAAATACTAGTCGTTGATTTCATTTTTCTGAGTTCTGATAAATCCTGCAAAAAGAAGCATATAAAAATTTTTAAAAATAATATATTCTATCTGGTATTAAACTATATTATTTGGAACCATTTACCTTTACTACATCTTTTTGATAAGCTTTGGTAAGCTTTAATAAGAACATTGTGTTGAAACGTTTTTAATATTTTTAAATTTTTTAAAAACTTTTTTAATAACTTTAGTAATTCTATGCATGAATTAGAAATAATTCATAAGCATCTCAATACCATTTTTAACTCTTAGTGCAATTAAAACGAGTCATTCCCAAAAATTGAAGACATCATTTGAATAGATTTGGAGAAAGGACCTAATTCATTAATTTTTAGAGGAGCATTTTAATTACACAATTAAAATTTTATTTTAATTAATAATAAAAATTTAATTAGCACTCTAATTAATAATAAAAATTCTTATATATAAAATCTAAAAATTAAAGTACAAACCTAAATTGTTAAACGCTTATTAATTTATCTGAATATCAAATTATTAACAAAGTATTTTATTTGAATATCAAATTGTTAAAAGAAAAGATTTTTTGAAACTGCAATATGAATTTCACCTATATTTTACACTTTTAAATGAGTATTATATTTCTAAAAGATTTTTCATAATATTTAGGATTAATAGGATTAATAAAAAATCATAAATAAATTAGAATTTGCGTACAATATGAAGGCATACAAGAGAGTAAAGACTTTCAGCTTCTTAATATGAATTTTTATGTTTAAAATTGAATAAAGTTGCAATTCTTTAAAATTTTAAAAGCTAAATATACGATTTTAAAAAGCTAGTCTATTTAAAAAATGCATATGAATCTTGAAATCTCTGAATACATCTACATTAAATTATTAAAATATAAAAAATCAGCCACATTTTAGACCACAAAAAGTGTTCTGGTATTATGCAAAAAAATTTAGCATCTTAAATTAAAAATTGCATGCAAAATAAGTAACTTTCAATGAAATAAAATTACAAAAAGTTTTAGATTGCTTAAAAAGTGTTCACAATATTTCATATAATTTTAATCACTTAAATTTCTTAACGTATCGTTTGCAAACAATTATAGAATTTTTCTTACTTCAGCTTGTATTGACATTGTGAACGATGTCTGTTCTTCATAATCAACTGCTTCTGTTAAAACAATCTCTCCTCGAATTCTTCCAGCACTAATGGAAACACTTCGAATTTCAAATTTTTGGCACGCTAAAGGAGTCTTAAAAAGAACAGTACATACATTGGTTAAATTCATCTGGATACAAAAAGGTTTTATTTTTAGTTATATTTCAATCAATCATTACTTACTAGTTCACTTAAACAAGAGAGTTTCATTTCGGCATTGACTCCTGTATCTGAATCTGTTACTATGATATCTTTGTAAATGGTGGTTCCAGGAGGTGTAATCTAGGAATATTCGAAAAGAAAAGGAAAATTGAAAATCAAAATCAAAATTAGGTGAATTGTAAAAATATTATTCAATGAAATGTGACTAATTCTAATCTTTTTAGTGTGAATTTTTCACAAAACTTTTTTTCTGTGGTTCCTTTGAATTTACTTTTAACATAAGGTTAAATTCAAATCAAAATGTTAGATTTAGGAGGGGTTCGAAATTTACTATAATTCGATGCTACTTTTTTATTTTAAATTTCTATTATATTTTGACCTCAGCAAAAGCAATTTAGGCCCTTAAATTATTTGAGGATTTTGCTTTTGTACACAATGTATTCGATGACAAAAGTAATAAAAAAAACACTTTTTAGTAACCTAGAAGTTATTATATGTTTTACATATCATAATATAGATATTATAGATATTTAGATATTAAGATTATATGTGAAATACTATAGTTATTTGAAAGTTTAATTGTGCAGTTATTACATTTAAATTACAATATACATGATAAGCTGTATAAAAACTATACGTTGTGCATATGTCATATCGCATAGTTGTTATATTTCATACATTAAAAAAAATTTTAATTCAATCATTATTACTTAATTTATTAAAATTATAAATTTAATATTAATTAATTTATAAATTTATTATTTCTTAGTTATGTATTTATTCTTTATAAAAATACTTAAAAATTTAAAGAAAATCTCTTCAAAGGCGTTTCAAATTTCAAAATCGTTTTGTATTCATACAATACACATTTAGATAAAGATTTATTAATATGAATTATTGGGGGGGAAAGTCTTTATTGTCTTTCGTATCTTCAAAATAGTCAAATTCAACAACATGTACTTTTATTTTATATTTATTAGCTGAAATCGATTATAACTTTCATTTGATTTCTTATCAGTTAGATTTTAAGATGACTTAATACATTAGGTTTCATCCTTGCTTGCATTATTATATTTAGCATGTTTCTCATCTAAAATTTAGAATGCCTATAAGAAAAATAACACTTACTTCATCCAGTGAGATAATATAGGGTGCATTTTGGAATTTTGGAGCATTGTCATTTTGATCTAAGATGATAATTTCTCTTCGTATTGATATCTGAAACAAAAAAAATCATGATATTTCATGATGAATGTTCCCGTATACAAGAAAGCGCAAGAAAAATATAAAAAAATAAAAAATAAATTTTGCAATCTGCTGATGTTACAGTAATTTTTAAGTCAAAAAGCTATCTTTCGTACCGATATCCTAAACACTATTTATTAGAAATAAAATCATAACAATTTAATTTAATTAATCTTTTAGAATTTGTATTTTATAAAGTGTTATATTTTCACATAAGAAAAATTATAAATATTTAATAGCTTCACAAACCAAAGGGACGTATGTTTGATTATTTTTTTCTCTTGCTAGTTTTTCTTTGATCCCCATTTACATTGTAATATGTTATTTAAAATAATATCCGGATTCGTATGCTTTTTTTTTTGTTTCAAAATTAGAATGATAAAACCATTCAATGTAGTTTAATAAATTAGTGTTATTTTTTTTAATAAATATTCGTGCTTTTAAAGTTAAAAACTTGAAACCGAAGCTATGCAGAGTATCCTTTATAATGATGGCCCAATAGCTAATTTCTAAATAATCAGACATAGTCGATATATATTTAATGTTATTTGAGCCAACAATTGCCCATAAAATGCTACGAAATTTACATTTTTTAAAAATAAGTCCAGGCCATACTAGTCTTATGTTGGAACCCTGACCAAGATGTAGCACGTCTTCTTCGTGATCTGGATCCCAAGTTGAGTCCCGGTTGTTGTATGGTTGATACCCTGTATTCTATCTATGAGGTGTGTAAAAGAACCCTTTCCCCTCCTAAAAAGGGACTGTGCAAGCAAATATCTGAGTGTCCTCTTCATATAAATTAGCCGTCAAACTTCTGTCCTCGAGTGCTCAGGGGTCTTTATCCTCAAAAGACTGTGCCCCCCGTGGTAATGCCGAAATGACATTATAATTATCATAGTAGTCGCATTTAATAAAATATTCGACACACACTAAAAACTTGCCCTAAAATTAAAGCAGGATTTGAATCATTTTGCCACAATTCGTGCAATGAAGTGTTGGAAAAACCTGTTAAAAAACCATTTGACATCTGATAGCTAAGGTTAAATGATGGAACAACGTGTTTTCATCGTTTGAAATATATTTAAATAATAATGGACGTCATTAGTTCACAGTTAAAAAAATTAAGAATTGGCCCCATAGATCATGTAATTTAACACCAATTGATTTCTTTCCATGGGGTTATTTGAAGTCAAAGGTCTATGCCAACCAGCCCACAAACACGTGTGCATTGAAGGAGGAAATCCTAGGTTGAATCCCATTCTATGACCTAGGTTGAATCCCATTCTATGACCATTTGTGCAAAATGGTGATAAAAAACTTCGACTAAAGTGTATGTAAGAACCAGCAAAGACATAGGGACCATTTGCTCAATTTGTTTTTCAAGCATAACCCTATCTTGTGTACATTACGACTCAACAAAAATATAACAATTTAAAGAATAAAAATACCATGGTTTTTATTTCATTCAAATTTTGCATTAACACGCTGTTCAATCCTGTAATGCTTCATTTTTACTAACCCTTAGCAATCCAGCTGCCAAATGGTTTTTAGAAGAATTGCAAGAAGAATTTTAGAAGTGTTAATAGAATTGCCAGCACTTTATAGCTCTAATGACTTCAAATTCAAATGTGTTAATTTTGGGACACCCTTTATTAAACAGAAGAAATTGATTTAAAATTTGTTATATTTAAAATTTATTGAGAAATGAGATTTTAAAAGTAATTATTTTAGAAGTCTTTTAAGATTTTCAGCGACTACTTTGGGAGAGATTCGCCACTTAACATATGGTATTTATACAAGGTAACATTAATTAGACTTAAATTAAGAAATACACTGCCTCATATTTCAATTTGTTTAATCCCACGAAAATAAGCGCTTCTCAAAAAATAGTTATCCCACTCAAAATGAATAACAAATGAAGATAAGAAATTACACATTTTTCTTATCATCGCTATCAAAATAACGGCTTCGAATGGTTAATGAACCGACGGCAGACGAGAAAATGCAATAACCTTTGGGACGTGTAGAACCATTTCGAAACGGAAGGCAACTACGCCCTCGATCTGACACTTTTGAGGTCATACGGAAAGGGAATTTACTTTCTGGAGCACAATGTGGGCGTACAAGTGGATTGGTGGGACGTTAGTGGGCAATTAAACTAAAACATTTATTTTTTTAATTGTTCCAAGGTTGAATGCAAGAAATGAAAATAACTAAAAAAAAACGAAATTTTTGCCATCGAAAATTTAGGTCAAAATTCTGGAATTTTAGGATTTGAAGCAGACTATGAAACTATTATCACCTGAAATTATATTTGATCAGACTCGGATTATCATATAAACAAAAGATATGTAACTTCAAAAGCGTCAAAACCTGAAAAGATTTTTGTTATGTTTGTGTATGTTATGCGTCTGTTTCAGTATAATTTTATTTTTTAATTTTATACGAATGAAACATTTATATACAGAAAACATTGGAACATAAGTTTTAAGAATAATCTTAGATTTTCAAATTCGCTTGTAGATGAATGAACTTCAATTTTTTAAAAATATTACATTATCAGTGAAAATAATTTTGCTCTTTTGCTAAAATATTTACGTTGTGTTAAAAAGATCTTGTCATTATTTTTTTTTATCTTTTTGTTTAAAATTATTTTTAAATCGAAATAAAAAAAATTATGAGACCATAATCGGCTTTTTTAATTACTATTTGTATTTGTTACTTTTCGAATATTTATATGAAAGTAAAAACAATAAAAATATAGATTCTTGAAAGTTTGGGAAACAAAAAGCTTGCAATGTTGCCTTGCTCTTACAGGAATTGATTCGACCCTAATTTAAGCACATTTGAAATATGAAACATCACACAATTTCAAGTTTTTGTCAATTTTCCTTTCTGGGGCAATTAATTTAAAAGATACTTCACGAAATCATGTTTTATTTCATACGATTTGGATGTACTTTCCCTTTTTTTAACTATTTTACACAGGAAAAAACTACCATAAATCTACAAATATACTGTTAAATGGAAAGAAATGAAAAGAATGGAAACTTATTTTAGAAATTAATTAAGATTGTTTCATTATGGATCTCATAACTTTGAATATTCAAGAATCCTAAAAAATAAATCTCTAAGAACCAAAATCAGCACGGTATCACATTAATAAACATTCAATATAACACCGTGATAATCTATATAAATGAAAATGAATATTTGTTTGTATATCTCTTATGAGAGGCCGCCCCTCTCATCCGATTGCGATAAAACTTTGAACACTTATTACTCGGACTTGCGGGATCATTATAGACATAGTAAAATATAAAAAACATTTTAACGTATAAAAAAATAATAAATTAACATATAAAAAATTGTTAGATCTATTTACCGCACCGATTAACCAAGGATTATTACCAAATTAACTCGCCAAGGAGACACTACAGATGCAGTAAAGGTGCTAAATTCAAAATACAGGTTAATATTTCATAGCTATTGTACGTAAATGCTATGTAAGTCGTTCTCTAAGGTAACTATCTTTTAAGAGATTGAGAGAGAAATCTTTGGGGGAAACCCTTCTATAAGATTGAAATTTTAATGAAAAATTTAAAAAAATTTTAGAGTTTTTGGAAGCATTCTCCGTAAATATTAGAATACAGAAATTTTTGCATTATTTTAACTTCACAAAAAATATTAATTCAACTATATCCACAAATTTATTTCATAAATATATTTTCTGTGTTTACCCAATTTGAAAGGAAAATATTTTAATCACATTTTCTAGCCTTAATCTTGAGAATTCCGAACGAATATTAAACGTATCACGAATGACACAAAAGGTGATTTCTTCACTTACGATTCTCAAAGAACACCAAGCACTACGATTCCAAAAGAATAAACAAATCGATTATATAAATATGATAAATAAATCGATTGCACAGATATGAACTATCGTTTGTTCGCCCTTCATGCACTTCCGTACTATTCAAGCGATTTCTATGCAACTAGGTGAACTCAATGCTTGCATTTGCGTGGTTTTAGGCAGAGTACCGTTATCATATATGTTATATAAAAATGAATTTTTATTTGATCATATCCTATGCGCTGCTGTGCTATTCAACCGATTGCAATGAAACTAGGTAAAATCTATTGCTTGCGCTTCCACGATGGTAACATTTTAAAATTGATAATTGACAAAAGTCAAACAGTACATCCTATCGGAATTAATCAAACATATATCCCCCCCAAAAATTATTATGATTTATTTCAATCAATGTGAGGGAAATGAAATCAAAAATACTTCCTGAAAGCGCTAATGTGCGTTTTTTTTTTTTTTCCATTATTGAATAGTCTTTTACGCAGGATGTTGTCATTCAACGTGCTCAATATTTTGTCTGAAGTAAACCACACATATTATTTAGAGTTTATCATATTATTTTTCATACAAAATAAAATCATTATCGATGCCGTTCAAGGTAAGTTAATGGAAATTTTCCAATGCAAACAGTCCTTTTGCTAATTTTCAGTCGAATCTACAAACAATATTTCAATTATACAAATATATATCGTGTTGATAGCTTCCACAAAAAACATGTTCCCAAACTTTTAACTTAATAGATCTAATAGCGCAATATCTAAAAATAAGTCAATTAGAGCTTCTTAAGCAAACGAGGAACGACAAGAAAGCAATGAAACAGATATTTTATAAATTGCCAATTCGCGTATTTCAAAGTTTTAACATTTCCAAATCTAATTTTTTTAATAATAGAGGTAAACTTTTAGCAGTTTAATACATCAATTCTTCATTTATATTCTTTTTTTTTTTTCATCTTTAATTTAAAGTGTTGAGGAAATGAAAAAAAAAGAAAAAGAAAAAAAAACTTCCTAAATTTTTACTTGAATGGCATAACCGGTGAGTGGTGACCTACCGTATTGGGCTGGAGGCCAGAGACGCTCTCGTCTGTAATGCTTATGATGACCTCAACTGAACTTTCGACTTCTCTGTCGAGGGGGCGGATCAGCTTGACCACCCCCGTGTCTCGCTCCACTGATAAGGAATCACCACTGATGTAGTAATGGACGCGAGTATTTTCTGGATCCCTGGCCCGCAGAGTATATACAGAAGAGCCTGGACAAAGAAAAGATTAGTCAAATTTAAAGTGCAATACAGAATAATATACTTGCATATATAAATTAAAGAGAATGCTCTACAGGTGGTTGAAGTTACATATAAAAATTTTGAGCCTTGATTGATTAATTTTTAATGGACTTGCACAAATTCTGATCTAGCTGCACCAATCATTTGATCACTTTATAATTATGCTATTATCAACTATTTCAAACCTTTTACAAATTAGTTAATTTAACAGTCAATTCATGTATTAACGGCCCACTACTTCTTGCATGCAGCCGACCACCCCGCTACCACTGAACGCAGCAGGATCGACAGGATTTGTTGTGGTCGTCATTGATGGCCCACTGTACAATCTTTAAATATAAGCAGCAGTGCCTGACAAAATGATAGGGAATCTGACTATCAAAATCATATTAAATGATTTATGTATTGTAACAAAAATATCACAATTAAGTAATTATTCCAAAGCCATTAAAATTTGGATATTTATTCACAATATAATTCACAGATAATGTCTTTTTGTTTTGTATTGGTATTGATTGGGATTCAACCTTTAATAAATCTATGTTTTTATGTACCATATATGTATTCAATTTTTAGCCTTGTCACGTTTTTGTCCATTTTTCTTTTGAATTTCTTTCCTTTTTAAATTCGTTCTCTTAAAATGAAAAAGATAAAAATCAACACATATGAGTCTACTTCTATTACAATGATTAACATTTCTTAATTAATAGCTTGCCAAATATGTGAATTTTTCGACTTTTTTGGAAAATTTTTAACAAGAAATCGAGCCGGAATTCAACTATAAAAATTAATGGACATCTAAATTTTAGAGGCGTTTTTTATTAAAGGCCTGCCTGCCTTTAAAAGAAAAGATTTACGCAAAATGTACAATATAACAATGGTTTGTTCACTTATTTTTAGCTAAAAAAAAGTTAATATTTTAATATGATTTACTTTTAATTTACTTTTTATTATAATATATAAATATAAAGATTGTATGATAATATATAATTTATTATAAAAATTAATAATGAAAAGGAATCTGAATTTAAAAAAGTATATTACGTCATAACTAAGTTTAAAAGACAGTTTTTAAGTCGTTGTTGTAGCATCGTAAATTTCTAATATATTTTTTTTTTGTATATAACCTTTTGTACATAAACTTTTTTTGTATTTTAATGTATATAAGCGTAAGACGGCCTCTAGAGTTTTTGATGGACATTTTTCATAATTCATTTTTTATTCATTTTCATCACCATTTAAAAGAACAGTAAAACCGTGCCGATCTAAGCATTTACTTTAATTATTCCCATTTAATTTGGAAAGAGCAAGGATTTCATTTATACCATCTTTATGTTGTCGTTTTTCAATGAATTTAAAGGGTTTCAACCGAATAAAAAGGAAAACAAACAAAAAAAGAATAGTACAAATTATTTAAGCAACTGGCGGTGAAAGATTTTAGGGTACATTAAAAAAGAAGCAGCTGAAAAAATCAAAAAGACTTCCAGAAAATAATAAACGAAGAATTGGTTTACCTTGTAACATTAGCTGATAATGATACTGATAAAGGGAAAAAGACAAAGCGCCTTTAGCTAACAAGTTATCAAACAAATTGATAAAACTGACAGTGAAGCAGTTTCATTTGACCTCTCAAATTTATGTAAAAGACGATACTTTAAGAGAAGCCATTAAAAATATTATCCTTATTTCCACGAAATATTAATCAGTCATTGTATTTCAAAATTCATTAATTTTTTATATTGAAAAATATGTTATAAAATACAAACTCTACCTACAAAATAAAAAAATAATGACAAACTTTTTGTTCATTATATTATATAAACATTCTTATTTTGAATCTTACTAAGAATTCTTGTTTTCATAGAAAGTTAATTCTTCAAAAAAAACGATTGTCTTTTTAAACGTAATACACAAGTGACGTAATCTTTGTCTTTTACAACGCTTTACTACATTAACGAATTCTATTACTCTCTTGTTTATTTTTAAATAAATTTCTAAATATGAAACATCTTAAAAGTTATAATATAATAAAAATAAGATCTTATCTAAAGTATCTTAATCGTCATACCGATAACCATTTGCTCTGCTTTCAGCATCATTTTAGTTAAGATTTCTAAACATCATACTTGTATAAATTGAAAAAAATATAATACGAAATTATTAATTTCTTTTTATTACCAAATTTTCTAACTTTTTATTACAAATTAGTTAACTTTTTATAACCAAATTACTAATTACTTTTATTAACAAATCAGCTAACTCTGTATTATCAAATCAGCTTTCCTATTACCAAATTACTAATTATTTTTATTAAACTTTGTATTACCAAATGAGCAAGTTTTTTATTACCAAATTACTAATTATTTTAACAAATTAGGTAATTTTTGTATTATTAAATTACTAATTATTTTTATTAACAAAGAGCTAACTTTTAGTAATAAAATGAGGCCATTTTATATAACCAAATAAAGTAATTTTTTATTATCAAATTGTTGATAATTTTTGTTAACAAACGAACTAACTGTTTATTACTAAATGAGTTAACTTTATATTACCAAATGATTTAACTTTTTATTACCAATTTATTAATAAATACTCACCAACCGGCGTATCTTCGTTTAATGAGAATTTGTCCATATCCCCTCCTTTGACAAATTCTGGTGGACGATTTATCTGTCCGGAACATTTTGCTGAAAAATAAATGTTTATTAATTTAAATAAATAGCTTTCCATCTTTAAAAAAACAGAATTCTTCGATTCAATTTTGTGTGAATGCAACATATCAAAAATATTTACATGAGGAAGTTGACTAAAGTTTAAAAAAATAAACGTATCAAGTAGGTTTTTGAACTCTGTGAACTTAAAATCATTGTTTACTCTGAAATGTCAGAAATGGTCAAATTTTCACCCATTTTCTTTTTCAAAAAATCTGATAAAATTATCGAATTTTTTTAAAATATAAACTTGCACTTAAGCGGTCAGTGCACTTGCTCAAATTGAATGTGATAGAATATATAGTTTAGACATGAGATAAACAGATAACACTTTCTCTGATATACTCCTCTTATGTCAAAGCACAATAGAAGAATGTAATTTACCGATCTATACAACTGTCGGAATTCCACATAAAACTACGCCGGTTTCGTGAGACCGAATTTTTGCACATCTGAACGATGTATTTATACTGCCGCACGATTGTTGTGGTGAAAGTGGGCTGCATATTTAGCACAAGGCTGAAAATAAAGCGATAGCAGTTCTTATAGTAGCTATATAATTCTAATAGTCCCATAAACCAAAAAATAAAACAGGGGAAAACACAGGAAAAACAGGGGGAAAAGAAACAAATAGGGAGAAGAATTTATTTTAAATGGAGAAAATCAATATCTTGCATATTTTAACACAAAAACGTATATCTTGAAAATTAATATTTGAGTTTATTTACAGCAGTTATTTTGAATAATATTTTAATATTTTTTAAATATTTTTCTTAGTGTCTTTTTAATTTTTTTTAAACCTTCTAAACTTCAATTTTAGATCCTCGAGAAGGCATTGTAATCGCCAAAAGAAATTTATCTCAAAATTTTGACGAACCTAGAAATCACAGATTTCCTTGGATCCAAAAATGCACATTTTGGGAATTATATATATCTGTGAGAAAGCTCATGTAAAATGTGTTAGTGCTATGAAATTTGGTATATAGTCTTAACATCAAAATTTTATAATTCTATCAATGTTTGGTGGGAATCTGTCCATGGGATGATTGCGCATATATGCATGTAAAAATGATTATTTATAAATGCAAAGACCTATGCTGATGAAATTATGTATCTAAGTTTATTATTAGAATTGTATATATCTGTTAAATTTTGTACTAAATTTATTTAGGATTTTATCATTTGTCTATCTGCTGGCGTCTTGGCTTAGGGGTGGCCCGTCTTAGGATTCGCGAACCAGGACTCGAACCCGCGTCTGGGATTCCGGCTTAAGGTCCTGGTTGGGCGTGGTTGTTCTTCCCTTGTGTTCTATCTGTAAGATGTGTGAATGAGCCTCCTCCCTCCGTAAAAAGAGATTGTTCAAGCGAATGTGTTTGTGTCATCTTCATTTAAGCTAGAAGTCAGATTTCTGCATACGGGTGCTCAGGGGTCCTTACCCTCAGAAGTCACTTTATCCCCTTTCCATGTTAAACATGATCACAACATCATCATCATTTATCTATCTGAATTTTTCAAGAGAGTATGTTCGCTGCATGCAAGACTGGGTAAATAATATTTTTCATGTGGCTAAAATTTTAGATCAGTGGTGAACTTTCATTCCAGACGGTGGAAAGGAAGGTTTTAATAATCTTTCTCTATGCCATTGGCAATTTTGCATGGGTTATCGATTTATAGATTTCAACCAAATTTGATTTTAAATTTAACCTTATTAAATATCTTGATACAATGAATCTTTTTTCAAAATCCTTAATCTTTCTTTTCTAGAATAAATGCGAATTCCTCTCAGATTAAGATGCTCCCGTTAGATTTGCTATCCATAATATTTTCCATTACAAAACTTGTGTTTTAAATAAATGCTTACTTTTAGGTTCATATGTAGCTGGCAAATATTTCTTGTCTAAAAATTAGTTAAGAATCATGGAAACGATTCCTCAAATCAAAAGTTTCAAATAAACCAGAGGAAATGATTAATATGATTACCTTCCCTTTTTTGTGGCTTTAATTGAGAAATATCGTACCTGTTTCAAAACCTGGTCAGAAGTGAGGACAATGATGAGGAAATCAGAATGGTAAATGCTTGGTTTTCCTATTAATTTTTGGTCTTAGTAAGAAGGATGTTGATTTCCGGCATTCCCAATAATGGGTCACGTTGTGGTAAGTAAAATCCATGGAACGCCGTAAAGAATATAGTTGTTTTAGAACAGACAATTCGAACCTGAAAGGCCCCAGCATTTTGATAGTTTGATTTCGAATTTGCTGTTTGTAATTTAGCCAAGCTCTGGCTATGAGTAAGAAGTGAAGTTTAAAAGTATATTTTTCTCGATGGAAAATCTCCCTCTTACTGGACCTTTGACCCTGGAAACATTATTACCTGCCTGGTAATAATGTTTCCTTTTCGACATCCAAGAGTTTGAGACCTGTTTCTGGTGAAAAACTGTCGTGTAAGCGAGTTTGCTGCATGAAATCCAACGAGATCAAATGGTGTGGAGACTTTGAGAGGTGATGCCGGCTCTAAGGTCGGTCTCTTCATCTGACAACGGTTCAAAATGACGAGATCTGTCCTTTAATAGCCCTATTGTTGCTTTGCAAAGGGACGTTAAAGTAGCTAAGCAAAACTAAAATCCAGCGATCCTTTTCATTCAGTTTAACTTTATAATACAGTGGAACACCACTTTTTTTAGTTTATGGGTCTTTTAATTTTTTCCTCTCTTTTATCACCTGTGAGCACAAATTAAAATATAATCTGTATGTCAATTATTTTGACAATTCTTACATAAAAAATTAATGTCATAAAAGAATCTTTTTTAATATGTTTATCCTAGACTTCTCAGTGATTATAAATGCATAAATTTTAAGAGTCTTAATTTATACAGAAAATACTCTATTCAATATATTCACTAAAAATGTTAGTAGAAATTGTACTTATTGCTCAATTATTGCAATCAAATGCTGAACGCGTTTGATGCTGAATATATTTATTAAAATTTATATTTGTTTATTAAAGTTAATTATATTTTTAATTATTAAATATTTTTTTCTTATAACTGTCATGATTTTTTTATTACCTCTCTATATCTCAATTCTATGTTATTTATTAAATTTGTTAAATAAAAATAAATTTTCATTTCCATCTTTAATTTAATAAATGCCTTTTTTTCCTTCTGCCCTTTGCTTTATTTTTTTGTATATTCATTCTTATTCGTAAAATTAAGTTTTTTTTATTTAACTAGGATTAGAATTTATTAATAAATCGAATCGATGCTGCATTTGAATTATTACTGAAAAAATTTTAGAATTTTTTTTTATCTAATTAGGATTAGAATTTGTGAATAAATCGAATGTATGCTAGGTTTGAATTATTATTATACACTTATTAAAACTTTTAATGTTATTAGAATTTGGATTTATAAAAAAATCGAATGTATACTGCTTTCGAATTATTATCAAAAATTTATTAGAATTCTTTATGTAATTAGAATTATAATTTATGAATAAATCGAATATTTATTGAGGTCGAATTTAGAAAAGTACTTTTTAGTCGAATTAGTAAGGTTTTTCTAAATTAGAATACTCGAGTTATTGACTAATAAATATATGTTTGGAAGTCCAAACGTTAAAGATTGAATAAGGTTGTATTTTAAACATTTGCAGTCGTAACACATAAAATCACAGAATCTTTAAGAAGAAATAACGCTACTTACTTGCTAACAAAGAGCTAATAACAAAAACTAAAGAAATGTATTTCATGATATTTGCAATGACAACGTCCTTACTGATGAATCCATTGTTTGACATCCCGAATGATGGCTACTGCTACCTCATTTTTACCTGGAAAATAAATTTCTTTATCATCATTATAAAGATAAATTTAATGACATCTTGAATAAAAATACAGAATAAGTATGACCATTTATAATATAAATATTACATAACAAAATTATTCTTTCAAATTATTTTTATTTCTCTCTCTCTATCGCGAAATAAATTAATATAAGCAAAGAAAGTCCACTTTAATTTGAAAATTGGAATCTGACAATTACTTATTTTCTAAATCTTAGCTCAAAGAGTTTTATACCCCCCCCCCCTTATCTAAAATCAAAATCATGCCCATACAGATGATGTAATCTTATGAATTATTAAATAGAAAAATCAATTAAAACATATAAAATCAAATAAGAAAGAAGTAAAAAAAACTATCTCATAAATAAATTGGTGAAACCCCGTCTATCTAAAGATGCCATACCATCTGCATTTTGAATGTTGCTTTTTTAAAAATCATTTTTGCAATATAAATGGCTCACTAAAAATAACGTGAGCTATTCGGAGTTGGATTGTAAAATAAGTTCTTTAAACCGAAGCATAATAATAGCCTAATATTTGAATTGTGATAAATCTATCTATATTTTTTATACCTTGCTTTTCTTTGCAGCAAAAGTAACAAATTCAGAATAATGTATTTGATGTCGTTACAACACTCACGTATATTGACATAGTTGCTAAAATATTAAAATATTATTGTAATGGAAAGTAATTGAAAATATCTTTAGAAATTAATTAGAAGCATGGGAAGATTAAGCTGAAGTAAAATTGGTATATCTAAGAAGCCCATTTTTCCCTAATTTTAAAATGCTTTAAAGAAGATATTTATTTTAAAATATATTTTGAATTAGGGGAAAGAAATATTAAGGCAATAGCAAATTTTTAATTAAAAATCTGACTAAGACAAGTGCAAAACTATGTGCATTGTTTAATGGCACTTATTATCTAAGAAATAACTTTTTCAACAATAACGAATTCATATTTCTTAATTCAATGATTTGCTCTGTAAAGTATTTTATAGGCACTATGCAAACTTAAAACATTAGAGCACCGATGAATTTTATGAACATTAAAGCATTATAGATTTTATGAAACAGAAAACCTTCTGGCACCACCTTGTTTACTAGCTCTTCTTAAAAACAAAGAGATCTTTAGTTAGGACCATTTCCTGAAATCAAACTTATAATCCATACAAGGTTTGATGTTATCATATCAAAAAAGAATACAGTGTTTTTGGAAGCATATTTCAATAAAGTTACAAAAAAACGATCCTAAGCATAAATAAAAACATTTTTTAGACATTTTATTTTTGCTTTCATTGGTCTTTTTTTGTTTTAAATCCCAATAAATTACGGAAGTCGCTAGAAATGATTGTCTAAAACAAAAACGACAGAAACGCGTTATTTTCCTGCACGCTGCTGTTGCTATCCATAAAACACCACAGACAAGATTCCTGAGCGCGATTTCTTAACTAACAGGAACATCTTTAAGGTCCAGTAGGTATTACGGGTCAATGACAAATTCTGTTTAGGAGAGACAAAAGACTGCGGATGGATCCTTCGCATTCGCAACTTGAGACCATTGAAGAGTTGCTGCTCTTTTTAATTGGCAATTAAGGAGTTTCCGGTCAAGATGGGTTGCTGTTAGATGCGTTAAAGACTATTTGTCGCAATTGTTCTGCTCTGTGGTCCAGGAAGTAAAAGTTAACAGTTATACAAGGAAGATCTCAGAAATCTGATCGTTTGAATTGTTTAAAAGAGTATATGTAAGAAGAATGTAGTCTTTATTTTCCCACTAAGCACACAAAGGCAAGATGAACATCGATAGCAGTCCTAAAATTTTTTTAAATTAATAGCTTGCCATCTTAAACATAAATCATGAAATGGGTTTTGTTACATGTTTAAAATGATATGATGAAAAATTGTTTAAAACGCTCCATAAGAACTCCACTGGGTGTAACTATTAGATTAGACGTATAGATAATTCTTGAGCAATAAATATTTAATAAGAAAGGATATTACAAAATTTCAATCAGATTTATTTAATGGAAAATTTTTTCTTTAATCATGTTGAAGCATTCTATGCTGTCAAATTCCTTTTTATGTTGTTTAATTTTTTTTTAAATATGTATTTCAGTGATACAAATTTTATTTCTGTATGATGTCTTTACTTTAATTTAAATTATTTTGAAATGCATATTATTGAAACATTTTTTATTGCTTAAATAACTGCATTCATATTGAAGTCCATTTTGAAGGTATCACATACATTTTTGTGACACCCGTAATTGCCATAGGTTACATACTGAATTCTAAAAATGAGATAAATAGGGGACAATATAACCTAAAACATTCTCATGCTAGAATATTTTGTATTAAAAAGTTGATTCTCTTTTATTCTTAAATTATTATTCTTTTCATTCAATTGCGTATGGAATTGCTTATGGTACATTTAACAGTAACATTTATATAAAAATATTAATACCTTTAAGATTTGTATAATGAAATCAATAGAATACTTGATATTATAAATGATTTGTAACAAACTCATTGATACAAAATGATGAAACAAAACTATTGAGAAAAATCATTTTGTTACAAATTTTTTAAATTATTATTGCAATTACTATGTAATATCATAGTCACAGTTGCAGTTTCCATGCAATTACAAAAAAAAATTATTTCTCATTTTAAGCATTCTAAAACTAACGTAAAATCAAATGTGTTTTCATGGATTATTGAGAAACAAATTGCCTTTTTTCCCACATGTTGCTTCAAAAAAATTTCATAGTAATTCAAAAAAGCCCCTATAAAAGACGTGTTTCGGAAAATTATTATTTTATTCCTTCATAGTTTTCTCAAGTATATTGAGCAAAATATTTTCTAAAATTAAAGAAGGAAAAAATTTAGATTTGAAATTCTTTAATTCCTCTTGATTTTCTTATTAAGCCAATTTTCCTGTTCTTTTATATTTATTAGCATGTTAAATATTTTAATACATCCAAAAAGATTCAATAAATTCATGATTCAATGATTCACGTTTCAATAATATTTCGCTTTATAATCGATAATATATATCTATGTATCAGTAAAACAGGAGTCGTATTGCAATTATGAGGTTATCTCCTTTCTTCAAGTAGCTGAATGAGTAGAAATATGTAGTGAAATATATGGCGTTACTTACCACTTATATGCATTCATATAGATCACATATGGGGCAAAAAATTATGCAAAACTTAGGCAGGAGACAGAAAAAAAATTTAAAACAAAAGCAAAATTTTTCGAATTTTGCTATCTCAAACTATAAAAGAAAAATAATAACTAAATGCTTTAAAATATAAACCCGCTAGAGAAAATGAATAAATTATCAATAATACTCTTTTTTTATAATGATAACTGCGATTTACAGACATTGAAAAGGTCACTGAAAAGTGTATAAGTTTAAGGACTTTGTCAAATCTTCTGCCGAAGATATTAAAATCGGCTTAATTTATCTGTTTTTTGTTATGATTGCCAATTTTTAGAAAAGAAAAATTTCACAATACACACAAAAATTTAGAATATAAAAACACTCAATTTATGTAACTCATTTCAGAGTAAGGGAACATTATAAGCATATTTAATCATTAAAAATTCACTATAACTAAATTTATAGACGTAAATACCGCAAATAAAGAAATATGTGAAATACAATGAATTTTCTATTATCAACTTATGCTTTAGATGACCACGATATCCTTATCTGATTCGATATCAAATTAGCATATTTATTTGTACTAAATTTATGTGGGAAAAAATACGATAGTCGATAAATGAAGGCACTGCTTGAAAAAGCTGATAAGAAATAATATAGGAAATGGAACAAGGCCAAGAATAACCAAAAATGTGCCATAAATAAATAAGATCTACTTTCAGATTTTTAATAAATTTAAAATTAAAGTACGTTTTGAGTTAACTGCATTACGTTTTTCTAAATTAACCTTTTAGAATCAATGCACCTCAGAATCAGCTTTCATAATATAATTTCTCAATAAATTAGAATAAACCCTGTCAACAAATAAAAAAGAAACTGAATTAGAAAATTGTTTAGTAAGCACAGAAACACTTCAAAATTGGGTGATTTTAAACTGGATTGTCTATCTGTTTTCTACCGTCGTATTTAAGTACACGTAAGAGCAAAACTCCAAATCTGACGTAATCCGCTATTTGTGCCTTGAACATGCTTGTTAAATAACTCGAAAGATATTTAACTCAAACAAAGCCACATTCAAAAGATTAATCAACTAAATTTCACGCTACTTGAATCTGTAAAGTACACAACAAATACCTTTCTCAATACCTCTTTATAATATATGTTTTTCAAGGGAAGCCTTCCATCCCATACATAATCCCTCCCTTGAAAAGTCAATGAAAGAAACATCGGCAACAAGAAAATTAGAAGACGATGCCTTTGCATTCCATTTGCGTCTCACCACTCTGCGAATTAACGTCAGTTCCAACGTCTAATCGCTAGTGGACCATGGCAGGCACGCGCGTAGAAACTGCCTTCAAGAGATAAATTTGAGTTGAATAGCTTTACAATTGCTTCTTTAATTCGGTGCATGTTTCACTCAGAAATGCCCATACTGTGAATGAACCTTAAATGGGAAGCAGATGAGTGATGCCTCGATCTTGCACAAGGAATAATGTCAACGGAATAAGAAAAACAGATTAGATACTTGTCTTCAAGGTTTGTCATTGTTCCATAACCAAAATTGTCATTTCGCGATACAAACACTTTGTCAGTAAATACTAAATGTTTTGCATTCTTACTGAACCTTTTACTTTGTCATATATGTAATATAAATGAAGTAAAGTAATTGTTAAAAAATTCGAATTCGAACTTTTGAAGAATCTCCACATTCTAGACCTTTTTGAGTTCTAAAAAAATTTATGTCTGTCTGTTTGCGACAAAAATAACTCAACAAAGCTTTGAGTTGGACGGCTGAAATTTTGTATACGGTCTTTATACCATATTTACAATATTTTTAGTAAAATCTATTCAGTGGAAGTCTATCTGTCTGTTCGGATATTAGTTAACACGATAACTGCAAAATAAAGAGAGTCCTGCCCGATTTTGTGCCAAATCCAAATACTGGATATTTGCATGTCGGTATGTACTTTTTAAAAAATGTAAATGTGATAATTCAAAACACAATGACATAACTATATCAAATTTGGTATGGGAGTATAGTATTGCGTCCAATCTTTGTTTCAATCGACTGTCCAAAATGTGTCTAAAACACAAATGCATTTTTTGGATACTATTAACGGCATGATAGAGATTACTTGTCGAAAACGCTCGTCAAAAATGATGCGATAAATTTGTATCGAATGATGAAGGAATTCCCTCCAAAAGTAAATATTTCGTGTTCTTCATGGCCATTTTAGGATCTCTCTGGTCTGCCAAATTTGTTAGAGAGTTTTATTAATAATTAAACAAGCCTTTTAAAAATTGAACATTTTTTTTTTCTCTTTACAAGATGGCTAGCCAATCAAAATGGTCAATGTTTGATATACAAAGGTTACCGGTATATTCTGAAGGTAGTCTATAGAATATCTATAAAATTCATAGAATGCTTAGGGAATAGTAGGAAATAGGATCATTATTACATATTTTCAATAGGCATCTTTTATATTTTTGTGGAATGGCTTTTTCTAGAATGATTGATGTTATTTAGGCAAAGTATGAGAAAAAAATGGTCATGATATTAAAAGGTCTCATTGACCTTAAAAGTTGTTAATTTTTCAAAACTGCAAACGTTATTTAAAAAAATAATGAAAGTCTTCTTTCAAAAAATTTTTTTTTTTCAAAATACGTAACAAAAATTGTATAAAACAAAAATTTATATCTTCTTTATTAAAAGAAACAAAATAAAATGTGGATCTACTTGCTGCACTAAAAAAAAACTTGAAGTTGAATTGCCCTTAATTTTATTTCAAATTAGGAGATTTCTCTGATGGATTGGAAATGCATTTTATACAATGCCAGTTTACAGTTAGGCATTACATAAATGTATGCATAAAATAGTTATAGGAAATGTATAAAATAATTATCTTCTCATATTTGCTGGCTAATTTTTAGCATTCTATAAAATACCTATAAAATGGCTGACTAACTATATTATCAATGACACAAATAGTCAAATTCAACAACTTTTTATTTCTCATATTTCAACAAATATTTCTTTTGATGTGATAAATTGTGAAGTATCAAAGTTGGTATGCAAGCTAAATTAAAGCCACAAATTTATATGTAGAAAGACTGATTGCCACATATGGCTAGTTCAGTTAACTTAATTCAGTTAATTTTGTACTAAAAGTTTTTTTCTTATATCCATGAATTGCGTTTATCTATGGAAAATGAATATAATAAATCGGGATATAACTATGCAAAAAATTATTTTAAAATCAAGAAAAAATAAATTTGCCAAAAAATGGAATTTTTATATAAAATTATATTTATTTAAAAAAAATAAAAAATATTTATTAAATAACCAAGTTTAATTGCAAGTTATAAAATTGTAGGAAATTTTTGTACAAATACAAACATATCTCATTACCCTGAGGCAGATTAAATAAGACAAGAAATGCTGGTCTAAGACTAAATGAACTGTAAATTATTTTAATTTAAATTGCGGATATAACATTTTAGTTAATCGGACACGCTTTGAGAACTGATAGAATTTCCTGGGTGTAACTCCCATAATTTTCCGTTAATTGGTATTTTTTTCGCTTTCTTCGCCAAAAGTTTCCTTTCAGGCGCGGTGTCCTTCCTGTTATGTTCTCACAACACTTGATAAATCAAGCATGGTTTTTTCCAGACATTGTATGAAAAAGATAAAATTTGATGGAAAAGTTTTGAAACTTAGTATGTGTGAAATTTATATTTAAAAATAGGCTATCAGGATTCTTATTTTTGTAGGCTTTTTTTAAGAATAATTTTTTAAATAACTTTATTTTTCTCTAAATATTAGATTGATATTCATGATAAAAGTTTTATTTTAAAAGCACTTGCATGGTTATTTCAATCAATGATTGATTATGTATAAATGAAAAATAATAAGGACACCCCCATTTATAACCATAGAACCGATTTAAAAAAAAATATACTTCATATAAAAGCCCGTCAGAAACAGGTTTGTAGTCAATCGTTGTTTGTTCACCATCTTCCTACTCCACACGAAAAAGTTAATAGAATCTTTTAATCATAATTGCAGAGAAAATTTCGAAAATTTTTATTTTAAATATTAATGCTAGTCTTTACGTTAGTTATCTATTAAGTTATTTATTTAAGTTATTTATTAAGTTATCTATTAAGTTATTTATTTATAAGTTATTAAGTTATTTATTACGTTAGTTATTAGTCTATTAAGATTCTGTTTTAAAACTACTCTACTACTATTTAGAGACGGACCTCAGAATTTTGAACCACGATCAGATGCCAAGGGCTACACTTGAGATGACATTTCAAAATTTAACCTCCTCATATTTTGAACATTTTTAACTGAATGAAACTAAAATTTTAACCAGATATACAATTTTACTTATAAAAATCATATATCAAGTTGCATTTATCAAAGTTATTGCTTTTCTGAGCTTTCATGTTTACTTTCCTCCGAATATGCAGACCGTTAGAGTGACGGATTTAATGTAAAATTTGATAAATTAACAAATTCTCACCTTTACTAATTTACTACATTTTAAGTACTGATAAAGCGTATGGAAATTTTACCAACCCAGCTATTTGTTATATTTATCGTGCTCCTTTGTACTTAAACAGGCAAACATTCTGGAAATGAAATTTGGAATGGAATGAAAATCTAATAAAATAAACGAATTTCGGATAAATTCCAAATTTCTATCATCTGTGATGACAGAAGGACCATTTCTATCATCGTTTGGGCACAAGCCTGTCAGATAGACCTAGTTTATTTTTTAAAAATAACTATGTCTATCTGACAGGGTTTTTTTTTATAAAAAAAATAACTATTCTTTAAAAATACTTTTAAGAAATCAGAGAGGTTCGAAACGCAGAAATTGTGCAAAATATGGAAATGGAATTTTCAGGCGATCACAGTATTTTTTCTTTCTATTCTCTATATACGAGAAAGTAAAAAGACTATAAATAAAAAATATTATTTAAAAAAATCTGTATTAATCAGTGAATAAACTTTGTTAAAAACACTAGAAATTCAGCTAAATATTTTGATCAAGAATAAAGTTTTTTTTTTTTTTTTTTTGAAAAATCTATATCACGACCTATTTTTTTTAATTTATAAAATTTAAAAATAGAATCAAAATATAAAGAAAACCAACACTTTTATATTGAACTAAAATATTGAGAAAAAAATGTTTATTTAAAAAATACGGGAGGAAAAGCAATTTATAAGAAGCTGAAGTATTGATAAAAATATTTTGATCAAATCATTTCTTTTAGTTTTCAATGAATAATTTAAATTTTTGTGGCCCCATCCTTATAAAATCAATATTGCTTCGTTTCTTAATTTTCGAAATCTCATTTTTCAGTCTTTTAGATATTTTTCAATCTGCATGTTCTTTACGAAAAAAAGATTCTTCCTAATTACGAACATTAATAGAAGCCTGCTTTTAAAAATGATTTTTTTAGCACTTCCAACTTTTTAATGCCCGTTATTGCTTGCTATTAAAAATAATACAAAATTTTGAAATCAATTTGCTTTTTTTGGTTTCTCAACACGATCGATTAAATCAAAATATGCTGTTCTCAAAAATATGCAATTGTACGAAACTCCATAGATATATAAAATTAAGAGCAAAGTGAAAAAGGGTTTACAAATTTTCATCTTTATAGGTGTGAAATGAGTGAATCCAAATGAAATAATAGCAAAATGCAATTTCTTATACTCAAAAATTCAGCACTTAGCGTTCTTCCATCAATTTCCCATCTTTAAAATGTCTTTTTCCTTTACAATAACAATTACAGGGTGAAAATAAAAAATAAAGAATAAAATTTCTGAAAAAAAAAAACTTCCGCAAAAGGATTCCCAAATCGTCAGCCAATTTTTCCTAAATGGGAACCATTGTCCGAATGGGGAAGATGCGAGAACAAAAGCTTCCGAGTTGAAGTTTTTCTTGATTTGAATACCCGTGACCCGATTGCCTCGAGAACCGACCGGTGTTGCCACCCGAGAGACGGAAAAGAAAGCTCGCGGATAAGATGATGGAATTATGGAAAAATTTCTCTTTTCTTGTTGGCATAACTTCGTGAACTTGCGAAAGCTGGGCGAGGGTCTGCGAACAGGTTTTCAATGATTAAAGTGCCGTTGCAACCGAAAATATTAAAATAAATAGAAATTATGGCCGAAAAAGGGTGTTTGTTTCAATAATTCTTTTTATGTAACTAAAACCTTCCAAACTTGCCTCTATGGGGACAGTAGATTCTATTCGAAACTTTTGGGAATTATTTAGTAAGAGCTAGGAATTTTTTATGTATATGTAATAAAATAAAAATAGGCTCAAATTTCTTTTAAAACATTTTGTAACAAAATATATTATTTTTTTTTTAAATTAAAATATATACAGTTTTTAAAATTTTCAAAATATTCCAGGAGTTTTAATTTTTAGTTTTTTTGCTATTCAATGTAAATTTATTTAGAACAAAATTACTTATAATTTTTTAATTCCAATTTAAAGCTAATATTTTTATACATACTTACTGAATTTTCATAGGAACTTCATGTTTTTCTGAGCTAAAATCAACTTTTAATGAACTAAAAAAAAAAACTCAAAACGCATATACCATTTTCTTTTAATGTTTGACAGAAATCTTTAATATCAATTTCATTTAACTATTCAAAAATTAAGATAATTAAAACATTTCAAAAACATTTCAAAAATATTTAAATCTAATTACAATATCACTTTGAAAGAAGTTAGTAAGATGTATTTTTTTCCACTTAACTCTTCAAGTATTTGTTTTATAGACAATAGACATTTTATAACACAATTTTAGTTGAATAAAAATATATACTTTGGTAAATAACTGCAAAAATAAAATTTTGCTTTGTTCCTCCATTTTTGCTTATTTCGAATTTCACTGTCCCTTTAAGGTATCTGATTAGGCTCAGAAAGGATTTTTAAAAAAGATTAATTTTCATATGATGTTATTAATATAACTATAAAATGATATATAAACGTATATATATATATATATATACATATGTACTTTTAGATGCATATATA